>JAOUQU010000003.1:2153544-2178426 GCA_028566735.1 Ammoglanis amapaensis
ATTTTGTAAAGTTGCTTTGAGACAATATCTATTGGAAAAAGCGCTATAGAAATAAAGTTGACTTGACTTGACTAGTAATTGCAAGGATCAAACCCTATCACTATTAGGTTGCCACTGTTGGGCCCTTGAGTGAGATCCTTAACCCTCAGACTGTATAGTGTAACAGTAATGTAAAGACTTAGTGGTTATGATAATAGGCAAATAATAATATATATAATAAGTAAGTTACCAGTTAATGCCCCACTACCACCACCAAGTTGCCAATGTTGGACCCCTGAACAAGACCTTTAGCGCTCGATTGTTTAAAAGATGTTCAAACTTAAGTATGAGTATTAGTAAGTCGCGTTGGTTAAAGATTGGTGTGCTAAATTCTGAAATTGTAAATGTAACATAAAAATGTTTAGCTTTTGATTTCTGTCATCTGTGCAAGTCCATTCTGCAAGAATGCATCGTTAAAACAAACAAATACAAACTATTGGTGAAGCAAGTGATCAAAACTGTTTACATATCTGCTTCCTTACACATCTCTGTACCCGAACAGATCCATTCTATAATGCATTTCATCAAAACAGCCGTGCACTTTTAAAGCCTTAAAAAAGGTGCAAACCAAACATCCAAATAATGACCTCTTCTACCAAATAGGGTCAGATAGTAGGCATGCTGTTGAAATGTGAAAATTGTAATGTTTACAGTCACACCAAATATTTCACATTCCCTCGATAGCTTTTGTACTTCTCAAAGGAAGTATGATCATGTAAGAGGATTCAGACTGCAGGTCTTTTCCACTTGTATTACCAACAGTGTTACAAAGGTTTAAAAGCTCTAAACGTGGTGGAATAGATTAGTCTTTGGAATTTTTATATAAGCAAACACTGTCACTGTTAATGTCTTTTTCCTAAAAAGAGACAAGCCATTAGTATGACAGTCATAAGACAAAAAAGTCTTGCAAGGCAGGGCAATAAATGTTTTTACTGAGATCAACAAAAGTTCCAGTATTGTCCCAACTAAAAGTAAAGAAAAACTTATAATGGAAACAAAATAATAGCAGAAACAAGCTTAAACAAAGACAAAACGAAAATGAAGACAAAAAAGTTAAAGGCAGACACTAAACAAAAGCAAATATCAAACAAAAGCAGAGACAAAACAAAAATATAGACAAAGACCAAAAATCTAAAGCAAAGAAAAGAGACAAAACAAAAGTGGATAGAAAAGAAAAATGAAAACAAAACAAAATAAACACAATTGTATGTTTAATAAATATCGTCTTTATTCAGTATGATGCCATAATAATAAATCTTCTAAAATGTTTTGAGCTTTCTATTCTTTATTGTGGAATATTTTTTCAAAGTGTTTTGTACTACAAAGCCTTCACAATACAGATCATTACACAATTCAAAGTTGTAGAAATGAAGCAAACAACAATAAAACTAATTGAAATCATTAATCATTGCGACCCCCCCAATAATTTTTGCATCTGGCATATATGCAAATAAATTGCACTCATGAATCATGTGTTACATGGTAAATATGGTCCACAGGAATACGTTTCTTTAACAAAAGCTATGAAAGTCCATCTGGTCATTGAAAAGTGTTTGAAATAAGCTCAGAGATCCAGCCAGTGTTTGTTTTTATTGTACCTTGCTGATTCTCCACTCCACTGCCCGAGGGCTAGTCCTCTCCTGAACCAGCAAAGTCAACTCAATTTGGGTTACTATAGACCTGAGGCTTTAGTCAGAAGACCACCGGGAGTCCAAAATTATGTGCCCGCTTTGCCTCGCCACAAAAATAGTCTCTTTCCAGCTCTCAGCGTGGGCTGGGTTTCAAAGTCGCACATTTATCTCAGAAACTGGCGACTCCGGTGGCCCACTTGATGTGATTTTCAAATAACACTTAGTGAGCGTGCATGATTTGTGACTTCATACTTTATCCAAATGTGAACCCTATTATTAGGATTACAGAATGATTTTGGAAGATGGTTTTGGCAGATCTTTGGTGGCAAATTTTGAAGGTCAGTCGACGCCTCTGGGAAAAAAAATCACTGTTAGTCATTGTAGGGAGTAAATGTAGCTCCATTAAGCACCCCCTGAAAAAAGGGACAGACATTTCCAAAAATGCATTGTTGACTCCATTCATTGGGGTAAAACAAAAAAGGTTAAAAAGTTGTAATAATAAAACATGCATTATTTTTTTTTTCTTTCAGCTGCTCCAAATGGCAAAATTTTCATGCTGGATGCCTTTCATGAAACAACAGTTCATATTTATCTGAGCTAGACAGAGCTGACAGCCACTGACAACCATCCCATCCTACATAATGCTGGGGATAAGCGCTGAGATTTAAAATAAATCAAAATAAATTTAATATATGACATGAATGAATGACCAGATGCTCACTGGAGAAATAAAAAAACAATAGCTTCATTAAAACGTCCTTTGAAATGCAAATAAATTCTCAGAAAGCTGGGAACTACAGACAAATAAGCAGAGACACAAACAAAACAACAAAAATCACAGGAAACCGGGGGTTTGTACTTGCTGATTAACAGAGCAACATTTGCAACAGAGCAGCACTAATGACAAGAAAACGCACTTACTAACAAACTCCATGTGGCAATAATCACATGATCAAGAGATGTGTCACACTGAACTATAGACTTGGATAGAATATTTACCATCCTAACGGGATCCATGCAATTTTTTTGTTGGGTGTGCGTGTGCATGTGTGTGTGTGTTTACTCGTTTCCAGTCATCTCTGACTCTTGGATGCTCTATGGACCGCTACCGATCTCCAGAGTAGGTTGCCAGGTCTTTCTCCAACCTGTAATGTTTAGAGGATCATGTGAATCTATAGGACAATGTTTCACATCTCAAATCAACCTAGTACATGTTTTTAGACTGTAGGATGAAACCAGTGCACCTGGAGGAAACCCACACTGATACAGGGAGAACATACAAACTCAGACTTGCGTATCGTTTGACATTTGTGTGATAAATGACCATTTCCTGCCAGTTATATGACCTAGGGTTTAAAACATGATGTCAAAATGCTTAATAAGTTAAAAAAAATCAGACATGATGTTTCAAAAAGCTTTTACCACTAAATCCATTAGTTCGAATATGATTGTAATGTTATTGCACAGTAGTATCTACTTTGAATACAAAACACCAATAACATAATTCATTAACTGGTTAGTTAATTCATCCTTTAGGAATAAACAATCTCTGCAGAGCTCTACGATCAGTCGATTACAAGCCTTTAGGTTGGTTGGATTCTTTATGTGGCTTTGCATTTACAAAGACTGGTGTTGTTGAACCAACATACAGAAAAAAAGTAGTGGAAAAGGCCTTGTGAGTGAGCGGTGTGCAGTTCGCTCCTGCTCCGATTCTTGAATGACAGACTGGAAAACATTAGTGCCCTTCAGAACAGAACAAAGGTTATGACTTTGAAAGCTCAGCTTTTAGACTCGCTTTCACTCCTCTTTCCTACACAACTTTTTTTTTGCTACTTAGTGATCCAAAAAATCCCTCGAGTGATCAGAGCTGGCCTGGGGGTAACACATAAAGGAATAGAGGGGTAGTTTCTGAGCCCGAAGACTGACTGAATGGTTCCTTGAGAACTTTTCTAGTCTCAGAAGCCAGCTCTGATCCACAGGAAGCATTGCCAAGACTTTTGTGGTGACCATATTAGGTTTTTTTGTTTGTTTGTTTAATGGGCTAACTGGTAGTGGAATATATACATATAGTCTTGGAGCAGCATATCTCAAGTGTACCCATGATCTAAGAGTAATTATGTAATTAAGTTATGCATGAATTTATATTTAATGTTGACTATGTTGACTCAAGAATTATAAATATTTTATCATGATTCGGAGAATAGCACTCCCCAAGAATCGAGGAAGTATACAGCCTAGAGTACCAATCCATTCCACTGCATCATCGTCGCCTTTTTCAAAGCAAATCTACCATCTGTCTTTATTTTTCTGAGGTAAAAACCCAGAGGAAGTGCGGAAGAAAGTACCCAAAGGAGTTTTAAATACAGGTCCCCAGGACCATGTTGCTGTATGTCTCAGGGCCCTGGAATAATAAACAGATTGAGCATTTCCTCACTGTGACAAGTTTTTCGGGATTAGAGATGTAATAGATCAAAGAGTTTCTGAAAGAAGACAACATCCATGTCCTCATTATGTGCATTCTGTGTTTACAGCCTGGTTTTACACCGAGGATGAGTACAACATGTGGTATGAGCATGCTAAAACAATGACGGCGTTGTCCGTAAAACCTGCATCTCGTGTCTTGGATGTCCTGTTTGAAACAGATTTGTCACAGAAACAGACGCTGAGCTGATACCCGAAGTTCAGGATGAAACAAACAAAGAAAAAAGCACTGTTTTGATTACGAGGAACCGGGCTGTTACTGTGGTCTCCCAGACGGCACTTAGCGAGTCTCCCAGTCACTCTTGGCTGAACGTTGGGCTTACTACAGATTAGAGTAAATAGGTTGACATGTCATTGTTTGGAGTCCTGCTGACAGACGCCACAAAGTACAAGAACCGCAAATGACTAATTTAAGCAAAGAATGTCTTGCTGGCTCTACTGGCTACGTTTTAAAATACGAACCAGGCACCTTTTCTTACGATTCTGTTGCTTTGGAACGTAATTCGCAAAGATGACCCATGAGCTATTTTTCTGGTGAGAAAATGAGAAAAAAAAAGCAAGACCAGAAAGCTTGTTTCGATTCAAAGACCATTGACTGGCTGACAAGCCCGAGCACCGAGGGCCTCATCGGGTGAGAGAGCGAGAGCAGATGCAAGTGATTGAGGAGGCCCGGAGCGATAAAAAGGACACATAGTCCAGCTTTACTGTAATCTATGCCTTTAAAAGCCATCTCCATTCCGCCTTCAGAGTGGCTCGCTCACACAGACGCTGAAAGGCTTTTACTCGGCTTTGCCAGCTCAGCCCCAGTATCTGATAGCCCTTTCCCATTTCAGACACCCTCTCAAAGCCCTGAATGGCCGTGGCTGCTTGCGTTAACGAACACAATACTCCCACCCTACATTTTGTATACCCACCCATATTGTTTGTATTCACTGAAGTAGATGGAAACCTTACTTAAGGCAAGATACATGACATAAAGAGGTCAAAGAGGGTACAATTGTACCAAATAACCTTCCTGATGTTGTAGTTTTAAAAATCAGCACCCACTAATACAAACATGTTATCTAGCAAACAGATGCCTTTGGCCTACTAAGTAAAACAAACCCAGGTTTTGTAAAGGTTCGCTTATACTGGGTTCATACAAACACTATAAAATTAGACCGGTTTGGTTTACTGTGACATGTTAAAGACAAAATCTCCAGTAAAACCCATTAAAACGATTGACCGATTGGTCAGATGATCAGACAACAGTGACCCCAAATGTAACTGAATGCTGCTTAAACAGAAATGATTACAAACATAATAGACCACTAAAGTTGTGTGTCATTTTGTGTGACTAATTCACTACAGAACATACAGAATAGAGACGACCCCATTCAAAAATACTATCCCATTGAAATATTACAGTAAGCTAAATCTAGAACACCAAATAAGGGCATGAACAACATGGCACTCAGTACAAACTGCCGCCACGACTTCAGTGCAACTCATCAGCAACAGTTATTCTGAATACTGATTATTTTTTGTCATAAATCTAATTAAATAAATAATAACAATAAAAATGTATACATTTTACCTTGATCAAAAAAGGAGACGAAGAATATTTTGGTTTAGTAAATGTACAAACTTGCATGTTATGGAAGTTATTCATTACATAACATGCTTAACAGAACTGGTTAGCGAGTAGCGTTCAGAATCAGAATGATCGATAAAAATACCATGTTAATGCTAATTCCCAGATCTGCAATAACTTTAGAACAGATATAAAATAATTTCAAAGACTTAAAAAGTACCTATTAAGTGTACTATGTCTTAGTGACTACATGGTAGCTTTTGAGATTAGATGCTGCTGTTGTCCATATGATTTTTAGAATGTTAATAATTAAGTGACTATGATATAGCTAATTTATAATGGCAACTTGATGTAAATTCCTTTTATAGAAACTATAATTAGGACATAGATAGCAAAGAGTATTGAGCACAGAAGGTCGTATCTCAAAAACGTGGTCTTGGCCTGGTACTGATTTTAGACAGCCAATATGTGGATGAATGATTTTCAGTAGCAGCGATTGTATAGAAGCAGACAAAGTGTAAAGCATTCTAATATTAGAGCAGATGTCAGTATGCAGTGTGAAACCAATAAGACCATCATTATGAGACGTACCGTCAGCAGGACAAGTTCATTCACCTCTCAGAATGAAAGAAATTGTGCAGCCTCCCTTTGAGGTACGATAGAAAACTCTGGTGTTGTGACAAATCTATTGTAACGCCTGGGAATTAGCCAGTCATTAGCAGCTCGGGCACCATATTATATTATCTTTCACAAGAATCAAAATGAAAACCTTGTTGTAAAATCACAATAATGCTTTAGCCACATTTAAGTGTGTTTCTCACGCCCCTTCATACACACCAGTTCATAATGAGTTCGTCTCGTCCACCAGCAAAGAAAAGCTTCACAAATCGTGATGCCCATTGGTGCGGAGGTGCGGGTCAGTGAACAGGCATTAATGCTCGAACCTATGACTACAAATAGCCATTAAACCAGCAGATTGCTTATATTGGTTCGCAATAGTTTTATGGGTATTATGAGTTATTGAACGCTTTGCTCCTTATTACTTATTATTATACGCAGGATAATGAACGAGTGAGAAGAATAAACAGCCCTATTTAAGAATGTTTATGTGTACATGGTTTACTTTTTTTATAAAAGTGATTTGCATTTGTATAAGAGTGCATTTGTCTAACATAGTAAAGACTATGACAACTAGGACAAAAACATCTTTATTTTACTCTATTCGCTCCCAACAAGTACTTAAAACAAATGTGATAACAAAAATGAGTACCTAAAATTATATTTTTTAGGGTGTGAAATTATGTATTGATTTGAGATCCATGTTTTTAATGCTTATGTAAAATTTTTAGATGTTTTTTTTCAGTCTGGACGTTTCTGTGTGGAGTTTGAATGTGTGTGCATGGGTTTTCTCTGGGTGCTCTGTTTTTTGCCCACAGTCCGAAGACACGCAGTCGGGTTAATTGGAGATACTGAAGTAGTCCTCTCTCTCTCTAAAATAATCATGCACTAAAATAATCATAATAATAGTAATAACAGTATTTTATTATTATAAATACTGTTATTACTATTATTATGATTCTTTTGGTGCATCTCTGCCCCAGGCATCTGATGACACACACACACACACACACACACAATTTATTTAATATTAATAAATAATATAAGAAAAACAAAAACCAATCTAGTGAACCCCAATCATGTAGACGTCGGTTAAAAATAAGGATGAGCACGGAACAAACTCTGGTCACCAGCTTACAAAATAGTGACTCTGGTGTTTGTTTATAGTTTCTTTTCTTACTTATTCACAACTTTTTAAAAAATATATTCATTCGTTAAACTTCATCCAGTTAGTAGTCAGCAGACGAATTTTGCTGTTGCCCAAACCTTCCAAAACAATCAGTGACTGTTTAAGAAGCATCTGGCTTTCTCGATCTGAAATGGAAAGGCAGCAGAACAAAAGTGTGTTTGCCTGCTGCCCTGGGGTGGCACTGAAACTCCCCTCCCGCCCTACCTCGCTGCCCCTTAGCCACGGCAACAGCATGGCATGCATAGCTAACGTAGCTGATTGTGCATGGCCTTTTGTATCGGCTGCAGGCACGCTTGGCACTCTACCCCACACATTATTTGGAAAGCGCCCCATGTACATCACCGTCATCTATACTGTGAAACGTATTATGTGTTCTCGCTGGGTGAATTCATTTTAAACGGTTTACCCTGGAGAAATATTGGCTACTGGTCATGCCCATTATCAGACAATTTATCAGTACAATGGAAAAAAAACTGGCAGAAGCTGGTGGTGATGGTCTGGTGAGACAAAAATGACTCCTGGGAGATTTGGCAAAGCCTGTAGAACTCTGGGTGCGCAGATGTGTTTAAAGCCCAATTGTTAAGCAATTGATTTGCATTGTTAGATCAATACAAAAGAAGGTTGACTACGAGTGTTCACTTTTTTTAAGCTATTTTAAAACCCTGGTTGCTTTCTCTGGTTAATTCTTCACATTTTACAACTTTATAGTCAAACACTTGAAATATAAGTATTTATTGTCTTATTTATTGGGACCCCACTGGGTAGCACAGTTACTGCACAGCAAGAAAGTCCTGGGTTCAATCCTACATTTTGTGAGCCATAACAAAGTGGTTAAAATACTAGACTAGTGACTAAAATGTCATTGATTCAAGCCCCATTAATTCCAGATTGATGTTGGGCACTTGTGCAAGGCTTTTCATCTGCAGTTGGTCAGACTGTATACTGCAACTGTTAATGTATGTATTGCTAAATTCCAAAAATGTGTGTAAATCTGAGGAGATCTTTACATCCAGGTTTTGACACGAAACTATGAGTGGATTGGTGAATGAGAATCTTCCTTCCATGTCGAACACAAACTGAATACAGGACCGACGTGCAGCAGCCAAACAGCTGTGTTATCTGACGACAATGACCGCACTTGACCCCATAAGCACCCATGGCACCATATGGCTCCTAGTGTTGAGCGCATGCCAACGTTATCCAGCTTAATCATATACAATCATACACAATCTCAAAAACACTCACTAATAACAATTTAATATATTTGTACTTGTTTCATTCTGTTGTCACCACAGAAAATCAGCATTATTGATTTCTTCTAGACAGAATCCTCCCTATTTATCCAACCTTGGGATAATACAGTATAATAAACTGGTTTATGCATTCTAGTGGCTAGGTATCTTCAGTGCCTTTATTTAACCTAGATGCTTTTGTACTGTGGAAGGAAACAGGAGCACCCGGAGGAAACATACAAACACCAGAGAGAAAGGTTCTGGACCACACATGATGAACAAAGGGTGACAGCGCTAGCCACTGAGCCAAAATATCAACCTTTCATGGCCTTTTAATTACATGTTAGAAAGTAAGAGCAGTGTTCAAATAAAAAGGGCTAGTTTAACTGCGCTCATTAAAAAGACATGGAACATCTGAGAACCACCTAAATACCCAATAAATGAGGGTGTTATTTGAAGCACACTAGCACAACGGCTGAGAATGGGTGGGAATGCTAAAGGCAAATCCTAATAACTGCTGCAATTAGGACCTCTGCTGGATGACTTGAATAAAACACGGGTAAATAGAGTCTCTCGTGCGTAATACAGATCTCCATATGAAACTTTATGCAGGTAAAAGAACGTGGTCACATTTCCCCAGAATATAAAGTGGGGTTAGAGCATGTGATGTACTGAAATCTGACTCAGCAGAAATGCAGGAGTGTATAAATGAATGCTCAAGATCCCCCAAAAGTCAAGCATGACACCTGTACTAACTTAGCATTACGTAGTTATTCAATTAAACCAATAATTCTAATAAATCTATGATGTCTTTGTGAGTTTAAAAGAGATATGGAGACACCTAGGTAATGTAGGGTTAGTGTTGCAGATGGAGTTAAGGCTAGGATTAGAGCTAAAGTCAAGGTTACAGCTAGGGGTAGAGCTAGGGTTAGAGTTGGTGGTAGGGTTAGGGTTTAGAGAGTAGGGTTGGTGTTGGAGCTAGGGTTTAGAATGAGGGTTAAGGGTATAGATTGGGTCACAGTTGGAGTCTAGAGCTAGAATTAGGATCAGAAATGGAGTTAGGATGGGAACCAAAGCTAGCGTGAGAACTAGGGTTTTGGTTGGGACTAGGTTTAGAGCAAAGCTCCTGTCACAGCATGTTTAAACTCCATTAACGATACTTATGACGGTACTAATGACTAACTTTCCATTGGTAAATGAAAACTAGACATTTCACTGGTTAAACTGATCTAGGAGATCACTAGGATTACAAGATTTAAATTCCATTTATTAAAGCCTACATCCCTGTCATTAAATTTAGTCATGTAGTTCATATTTAAATAGTTGGATACATGTTATCATTTGGCTAAATGTGCATCCCTGGTTGCCAGTACCGCAATGTCTAATGTGACAACAAAAGAACAAACAGTAATTCAGTATTCCTGAAGACCACTGTGTGCATTTGAGATCATCTTCTTAACGTCCTCACACAGTCCTGATCCAGGCCGTCCGTTTCTGCATCGCCTAAAACACCACGCCCCCCACCCCCCAACGCACACCCCGCTGCCATCAAATCAGCTTTAGTTCTGACAGACAGACGCACTCGTGTGGAAGTGAGCAACAAAACTGCATTCACCCCATCCTGAATAAAATCTAATCCTGCTCACCCGTCCTGAACCCCCCTACAACCGTCTCTAACAGGATATCTGAAAACACGAAATGTCTTCATTATTAGATGAATGAACTGATGTTGTGATCATAAGCTTATTGGAAAGCTTGAATATTACTGGACCATGCAGACCAGATGCGTTTTGACCAAAAAAAACCTCGTAAATATCATATTTTTTTTTTTTGTTTTACATGCATTTGATTACAATACTTCTACAAAATGGTCTACAGAATAAAACAAAAGTGCTCATTTTGATCCAACACATGCCACCAAATTGTAAAGCTAGTGACTACCTTTTTTCCATTATATATATGATGCTATATAATGCCTGTAATGTTCTGAGATTGACTGGTACACTATTCAGGGAGTATTATCAAATCAAGGTTTATTTCTCACATACATAGGCATACATGATACAACTGGCGGTCAGCCACAATCGTAATTAGCAAGACTACCAAAATACACATTTATATTAAAGTAGAATTAAAAAAAGTTAAATTAACTGCATAAAAAGTTAAATTAATCTATGCAAAAAGCCTGTAGAAAACTGAACAAATGTTGCACATCACACGCAATAAGTTATGAATATTCTATTCATCTATTGTTCATTACAAATGCACGAAAGCAGAGCCACTAATGAAAAAGTATAATTAAATACATAATGTCACTGTGGCATCATAGTCATTAGATAATAGAATAGGTATTTTCTAGGGTGACTCTATTCAGAACACTGAAGTGTTAAACAAGGCTGAAGAATACATAACAAACACTATCGTTCCACTGTAATATTTGCAGTTCGTGGAATTCCACATTTGCACAGTAGTGGGCATTTTATGGACAAAACATTGCTTGTAGGTGGACGTGGTGCCCCGCAAAGTCCAACACATTACCTCCTCTTCAGCAGGACTTTATAAAAATCATAACACCTCTCCCACTGCTCTGTTGTTTACCACTCTGTGCCATCTGTGGCCGCTTTTGTGAGCTGGCTGGTGTGGACAAATGCGATGGTTTGTCTTCGTTGGTAGTTAGACGGTTTACGCTCCATACATCTGGAAAATGTCCGATACTGAGCCCATATAATGATACAAAATATGCAAATTAAACCAATGCGTGCTGTGCACAGTTGTTACAAAGCAACAGCCTTTTATTGGATGTTATTTTGATTGTTAAGAGTTAGTTGGATTGTTGTAGTACAGTGGTCTAATATGTGAGCCAAACCCAGAGCAGATCCAGTCCAGTCCATTCTATAAAATACTGATATAGTTGATGATGTTTATTTTGGAGAGTGAAAACCCAACAGGTGCCAGGGTGGTTAAGCTTTTTGTACCAGTAATTTATTTTTTGGAGTAAGATGACTGGTGTTTATCTTGGTGATCTACCAGCAAGGAATTGCCCCAAGACTCCACCAGCATAACATGCTCTAAAACATATATGATCCCCAGGTCATACAAGCACAAAAGGTCATCTGACAGGACAGGCCGCAGAACGACTGTTACATCACAATAAGGAAAGGGAGACATGGCATGGTATCATAACGACACCCCTGTGGCATTGTGTTACCTGCGTGGTTTCTCTTTGATGTGAGATTGCTTTCACAGGCCGGAGAGCAGGTAACAAAAACAGGGCACTAGACACCTTTTCTACCACATGCGTTTTGACTGTAAGCAGCTTTGTCCATTGTGAGCGGCGCACAATCGAACACTTTGTGATGGAACGATTGATACAGAGAAATTTAATCACTTTTTTTCAGGCTAAAGCTTTTAACTGTATCTGTGGCAGCACTGAGCGCAGCGGGACACTCCACAATGGAAAGCTCTGTGGATGAGGGTTTTGCGACTTTAAAGCCCTGACACCAGATACCCCCCCGCCTTCGCAATATAGTTCGCTCCAGGACACGATTTCCTCCTGACAAGACATCAATTTAGCAGAACCAAGGGGTAAGTGGTGCGGTCAGGTGAAATAAAGGCTTTATTATTTTGCTGAGTATCACTCTGATTGTTCCTTAAACAACAGCTAAACTCCGGCTTTATATCTGAAATGATTAACTGCTTTATTTAGGTTCAATCAAGTGCTGGAGAAAAGCAAGTGTCCCATCTCCTGCTAAATATATATTACACACAGGAAAACTGAGAAGTATCACATTTAGAAAAGTGAAATTTAAGATATTTAGCGACAGTCATTCAACACTCAAATCATCCACCTGGAAATGTTATTGGTTCCTTCATCGACCACATCAAATTCTATTGGTAGGCCGTTTAGCAGAAGTTTTGTGATATTATATAAATATTATATTATATTAAAAGTGACATATTGATGCACAATTCACTTTTTATATGTCCATGTGGGTCTCTATTGCTCCTATAAATACTCCGAGTTTGAATAAGATCCGTTTTCCGTTAATTATTAAAAATATTTTGTTGTCAGGAAAAACGAGCCATTTTGAGTTCTGTGGTATTGTGATGTAATAAGTACCTGATTTGCATTAGAATTTCTCAACACATAGTTTGATGATTATAAATTTTTTCTATAGTCATCAGCAACTTTAAAAGATTTTTCATTTAACAGTGTTAGACAATATACTTCCTGTTGTCCATCATGAAATCCGAGGTAAAAGCCTTCAGATGGATGGCAACCCGTGTGTCCACTACAATTCCAAAAATTTCTAGAGCCTTTTTCAAGTTTTCTGTCAGCCAACAATTGAAGGCATTTAACATTGTTGTAGTTTTACTTTAATTTGTCTCCGGTCTTTGTACAAGCCGCAGCAACATTCGACCTGTAGCTCTCATTTACAACAGGACTGAGATATACAGCAAAATAAAATCACGTTTTTTTTGTTCACCCCAATTTCTGCATTTCAAAGCCCTATTGAGTGCAGTTGCCATGTACAGCCTTGCTCAACTACCACAACGGACCCCCATTGACTCGGCGGCCCTGTTAATGGTAATAAAATCTTTTACATTTCCTTGCATGGCTGTTAAAGTTTACTGCACCCTGCCCTTTCAAAGCTGTTGAACGTACATCACTGTTGTAAAATAAAATATAAAAGCCAGGTCTTTCTCCCCTACCTCGCCCCTTCTACAGTTACCCCCTAATCCCTTTGCAAAAGAGGAAAAAATAACACTATTATCATACAGAGCTTAAAGAGTCTAGCAGGTTTCACCTTTTCATAGTGTGATACCTGATCCCGAAGCTTTTAAGAGAAGAAAAAAAGTGTAAAGTTTATTTTAGACGAATCGCTCATAGGCTGTGTTGTTGGAAGCGCCTTTGACATTTGAGAGTGTCGCCAAATGCTGAACGTTAAACACTTCTTCAGGTGTTTGCTCATCACAGTGTCCATGCTTGTCTAATCGCTTCAATGCATGTAGGAACATTATTGGTCCGTGACCATGTCATGAGTCTATACGGCTGAAATATGTCTAAAAAACCCTCAACAATGATCATCCATGAAGGTTTTCTAACAGATTAGTAGTAGTAGTAACAGCGGCGAGTCATATATTCCTTTCCCAACTTGGCTGTGAACAAAGCAAGGTCTATAAAGTTTGAGAAATTAGGTGAATAAAAACCTCATGACAAGCACAGAGACTTTACCTGACCTGGTGCACTGGTTCGATACTCTGGATTGGCTGAATATTGGCTCAAACCTCTGGTCCAGACATCGGACAAATGGGTTTGGACACCCATATGTATTTTCAGCCACACATATCAACAACAGAGGAATGTTGTTTCTTTATTGCCCCTTTTACCAAAGCAAATTCGTAATGCATTGTTGATAATGCGTTTTCACTCTTTTCTGCTGACACTATTGTATCCGAATGCCCGACTGTGTCTTGCATGTCCTGCACTTTATGCATTTTCTCACCTACACTTTGTGCATTTAAGGTCTAGAAAGAAAACCTCCTGATTACGTATTATGTTCTCATCTTTGCCACCAATTAGCCAGCAAAGGGTGCATTTACATAAGTTATGAGAGTCCACATCCGGCTTAATACC
Organism: Ammoglanis amapaensis; assembly: GCA_028566735.1. Taxonomy (NCBI): domain Eukaryota; kingdom Metazoa; phylum Chordata; class Actinopteri; order Siluriformes; family Trichomycteridae; genus Ammoglanis; species Ammoglanis amapaensis. The sequence goes on from JAOUQU010000003.1 coordinate 2,167,946, forward strand.
GACCGTATATAAACAACAGACCGATTGTTGCTCTTGTGGCAGCTCAGCCCATTCGACAAGCAGAATTGACGTAAGACATGATGCATTCAAGATCTCAGCTCTGATGTGCTCATTCCATCCACAGTCCATGATTGCTTCTTTTTGGGGGGCATTTCTGTATGTAAAGCATATTGATAAGTTTTCTAGTTGGAATTTTTTATGTTTATCCTGTACGTTCCTTGGTTTGGTTGCCGTTTACAACTGAATTCTAAAATCTAAAAACACAAGTGTGACTGACCTTACTACGCCCCACTATAATAGGCCCCTAGTAACCATATTTTTAAAACATTGATAGTAAATAGTCACAGGGAGATCATTTTACATTTATACCATTTGTTTACAAGTTAAATGTCTAGCAAGGTTTTGGTCAGTTTCTGGTTTCGGCATTTTATATGCAGAGAAAGTTGGACAAAAAGCAACCATGAAGTTAAAGAGGTCAGCAAAGCTGCTCAATGAAAAAGAAAAACACTCAAACAGTTATTGAAGCATGACTAGTCCCAAACTCCCCTTAATTCCACATGTCTTGAGCTATTACATATGACATAAATAGTTCTAAATTTGTATGCAGTCTGTAGTGTACTGTGCAGTAAACTAAAGGTATAACTGACCCTTCATGTAACTGGGGTTAGTAAAGCTGACAGCTTCACTTTCACACACTTTATTAAATTATATGGACGTAAAACCGGGAACAATAAAGAACGTGTGACTGACAGGTAAGGCAGTTCAGGTGGGTGAGTTCTTGAAAATAATCAACTTCAGGATGGTTGACCCTATAACCCTATAACTATGTCAGGGTTGCAATACATGGCCTACAACTGGATGTTAGTAAAGTTCCAGAATGACATCAGACTTGCTGCCTTATCATTCTGGAATATGGATAAGTTTAGCAAATAAAGCTTCTTCATCAGTCCCAGTAAAGCCAAATTAAACAGGGTAATGTGTCCATGTGTACACCTTTCATATCTAAATAAAGATATACAGTTTTATTACAGCTTTCACACACACAAAGCTCTGGCAAAATCAAAAACAAAGAGTCAGAGACTGATGAAAGACAGAAGGCTTTTGATAAATGACATGCAGCTTTAGTTCATTAAACATCATAAACAATCGTCAGCACGGCACAAAAAAGCGAATACACAATTATTTTAGTGTTGAGGGAATTGGAAGTGGTAATGCTGAACTGCACATAAGAATGTCTTTCTTGTCATTATACCAGCTATAATGAGTTCACGGTGTTATAAACAATACAAAGAAAGTTTAACTAAAGAAACTATAGTTTACATAAGCTACAAGAATAAGCATTGAAACAACTACAAAAAAAGCATTTTTAACGACATGTCCCATTGAAATGAATAGACGCTCAACTTCCATACACTGGTGCTACAGGTGTGTTGATTGTGATAATTAATTTCCACTGATCCGACGTTCTGGGAGACCAGAGTGGAAAGTTTTTAAAATGCTGGTTTGATGTTTTCATGGTAACATGCTATACACATGTTATCTGAAACGATGATGTCATAGCTGCACTCATCTCTGTAAGCAGCAATTGTGTCACTTTGCAAACAAGAAACATGGCACTGTATAAACGCAATGCTGCGTTTATACTACAGCAATTACTGGCTATGTCATGGCTTTTACAGCAAAATCTACTCCTCTAGCACCATGAGCAACAAATGGATACGGAGAAGCGCATAAACCCCACGCCTCTGAAGGACAGTGCGGACAACGTTTTGGCTAATACTTAGAATACTAGAATATGTTGTGTGTTTTTACATAGTGTTTTGTTTTCTGTTTTCTGTTCTTGTTGTGTTTCTGTTTGTGTCACAGCACCATCAATAGACCCAGAAGAAATGCTTTGATTTTTTTCTAATCAAGTGCCATCTTTACAGAAATTACAGATGCCTGACTTTCAAGCTGCTCTGATTTTTACATTTACATTTCACAGCTGGATCTCGTGCATTCGAGAGACTTTCAGTCTTGTGTGATCCAGTAATGTGAATTAGACGTTACTGCAAAGTTCTAGCTAAACAAAGCAGATGTAGAATGAAATACAAACTTTTAAAATTGTGTTGTGTTTTAAGTTCCCAGTTTAAGTTACAAGGTATCACTGTAGCAAACATTTTCCATGCCATCCTGCTTTAATCAATGTCAACTTTCTTTTTTTTAATAAAATGCATTCAAAGAAAATGACTTCAATATTTTTTTTCTCTTTAAATTGCAGAAGTTTGGATCCTTTGCCATCTCTTTTGGTCTACGAGTACCAGTTCTTCCCATCCACCGAAATCAGCCTGTTCCTGTCATTTGTCTAATGAGCACCATATGGTCCGGTGCATATAAAAATGGCGTCAGGGAATGTGCTAAAGCCGGGCTTTCATTAGGACCAGGCGTGTGGAGGGTGGAGGGGTTGAATCAGTACGCTTAAAAAAGACAAGGTACTGAAGCTCTTTGAGAAGGGGGTCTGAAAGCAGAAGGCCTCTTATTAATCAGAATTAGGCAAGCAGCCACCGTATCCCTGTAATCCCTGAGCTGATCTGAAACGTATCTCGTACAGTACACATGGCAGAAGCGCCAGATTTGCATGATAAAAGCTGGATGAGCATTTTAGTTTGATCACTTATGAAGCTGAAGTTATCCGTCACAGCGGTGATGACCCAGTTTTAGGAGGGGCGTGGCAAGGCACATAATGGGTTCCTTCTGAAATACGCTTGTCACACATCATTTGAATCATTTCTTACCACAAAGTGTTAATAAGCATGTGTCCATGTTACAGGGTCTGTAAGACTTTATCTGATTAGGGGGTTCCTATTCACTTGCAGGCATTTAATGATGCACCCCAAGCCAGTTAAGAACTGATTCGTTTGAGGCGTGATTCAAATCATTCTTTATGTTTAATGAATTAATATTCACTTCACAGAGAGTGCTGCCATAATTCACCTTGTCTTTTGCCAAATTTGGCTTAATTCAAAATGCTTTTGCAAAGTTTGTCTCTACCTGAGCAGTAAAAGCAGATATATTATTAAAATAATAAGTTACAATTATTGTATTTTACTCATTTTACTGTGAAGTAATAATAAAAAACTTCATAATTACATTTTTGCTTTGACTCTCTTATCCTGAGTGCTTTCATAGTAAGAAACCGCAGAGAAAAGTAGAGAATTGTTGAGAACTCTTCAAACACCTGTAGAAAATCTTTTATAAATCATAATATTTATCATAAAAAACAATCATTTTATTTAATCTTTATTAAATAGATTATTATCCATTAAATGGACCATTTGCATTAAGTGTAAAGCACATTATGGATGTTTTACATCCATAATCATTTGACTTAATTTTTTAATCATTATTATTTTGTATTTTTTGTTGTCATTACTGTTAAGCAAAACTGCACTCACCTAACATTAATACATGCAGTTTAAATCCATGAACAGCAATTACAGATTGTTTATATGCTTGTACAGAAGATTCTAGTACATCATCATTTTTAAAGTCATGTTATTCAAACACACTACTTATAACATATAACGTTGTTATAAGTTATATGTTTTGTTATAACCTTACTAACCAAACACAGTTAGCGTTATATCATGCAAACTAAAGAGAGGACATGATACAATACACTAGCATGTCAACTCACCTTTTACCTGTGTACCAAAAGCATGACTGACATACACATAAATTCACCTGTACACCTTTACAAATGTAAAAGTCAATGATATTTTATTTGCAGTTGAAATGAATCAAATTTGTTGCTTCACGTTGGACATTATATTGTCCATTATATATTATATTTTTCCGTATATATTAAATTGTCTATTATATATAATTGTTTTTTATAAGCAGAGTTATGTTACAGTTTGTGTCACTTTTTTAGATGGAAGTAAAACTATGGTACTTATTTAATACAGTCCTTATTTACTACCTGAAGGCGACTGTGTAAGTTTGAAGCGATTTTTCACACTGAAGTGTTGAACACATGCTTATTCAAACTGTGTACTGACTTCCCAAATATAAACATGGGTTACATAAGTAGGGTAAAGAATCATCACCTTTGGTCTGAACTGTAGTAACACTCATCATGTCCATCCATCCAGCGGGGCCGTGTTTAACATCAACACACCGAGCGCTTGGTAAAACACTTCTATTAAAATGAATGATCCCCCCCACACACACACAGACACTCACACAACGTTGGCCTGTTTACACTCTCTCCCATCTAATGTTCCTGTGTGCTTAGAGCGGTGTTATTAAACGTGATCTATCGAGTGTTTTCACTGAGTATAAATTCAGTTGAGTCGACGTTAAGCTTTTGACTCACTGCCTAACCACCGGCCGTCTGGTTTAAGAGGTGCTACAAGAAAAGCGACAATGATAGGAATGCTCACAACTGGGTGAAGATGTTGAGCGAATACTTTAGTAGGAAAACAACCAATAGTGAGGTGTGGCAAAATAAGCAAAAAAGTGTGTCTTGCCCTGTAATTCCCTAGCACCCTGAACAAGAGTGTAAAACTGACACAGGTGCTAATTTTAAAGCCAGAAATTCATTTATTGTCGGTCTTACCACCACTTTCTCCTATTTGGATCATGGGAGGGGGCTGAAAACACCACAGACAGGTTGTCAGTCCATCACAAGGTAAACATACATGCTAAAACTGCCTACCAACCAAACAAAGGGGGAAAAGGAACATCTAAATCCTAACAAAGTTAAAACACACTAGCACGCCAGAGCTGACGTTTCAAACTCATTCATTGATTTGATGCTCAGCTTGGCGACACGGCTGAGCTGGGCATTTGCACCATGACCAGATGAAAACCAAGAACAGACTTATTATCCTTGAGTGATGCTGTTCAGACAGTGTTGAGGAATGATGTGTTGATCAGAGTTCGGCTCTCCATAAACTGAGTCGATCTATAATGAATTTCTCTCACGCAGCTGAAAAGGAACGTTGGTAAGTGCACGTATGATAGAGCGCATGTCGGAGTAGCTGGATAGTACAACCCAGTTTAACTAATTTAGCGTTATGCTGATGCCGACCACTGCTCTTATTAACGAGAGCAAGTCTAAGACTAAGAGGGCAATAGACAACTGCAAATGTTCATCTGCACAGTGTGGATCTGCTTTGTCCATGGATTGCGCACTCCCTGATCCTAATCATCACCATAAATATATATATATATATATTTATTTTATTTTTTTTACCGGTGTATGATGTATTTGTTCGTGCGGATCAGCTAACATCGGGTCGTCTGGGAATCCAAATGAGAAGCGTACTTAATCCTGGCATGTTTATGTACAGCAGATGTACAGCAGATTCCCAATGTCGCATTCTTATCTCACTCATTCATTTTCCACACAGAGCTGCGCAGAGCCGAGTGCAGCAGGTCTGGCTATCAGCACACTTCTCTCACTCCCTTTAAAGGATATAGAGGGAAACAATCAGTTACATTGTTGTCAACAGTATGATGGACCACCCTGTGCATCCTAAAATCATCTTCTTATACGTTTATGGGTAGGTTGTTCAATGCTTGATCTTACTGGAACATGAACAATAAACATAACCCACAGGCGATGGATTCTAACAACAGTGCGGACCTCTTTAGTCTTCAATGTTTGTTTTGTTTGGGGTTGCTATCATATCTGCCACATATTGGCTACTGACTACACAAAGAATCATTTAGAATTGAATCATGAACTTTAAAAAATTTTTTATTGACGCTGCAGGAATCTTTTTAAACCATTCTCTAACATTGTCAACTCTGTAAAAATGTCTCTAGGTTCTAGAAATGATAGGTTATCCTAATAAAATCAGTTTCATTGTTAGGGGAGTAGCACAGAACTGACAGGCTGGTGCCCTTTAGCCCTGTAACATGCAGTTACCACTCCAAAAACTGCAAACGTACAACCAGAACGAGGTGGACCGAGGTCAAGAGCAGGTCAGTGCAATCAGACAACCATGTGTCAGGAATTTATTGAGTCTGTGATTTTTCAGATGTGCTATCTGGCCACGGAACGGCCTGAAAATACATCAATGGTGGCATTAATCTTAAAAAAAAGAGACCTGGACATCATCACCTCGCTACAACAATGTAAGCAATTATCCATTAGAGGATGAACTTGAGGTGAACATCGGTGGGATCATGTGTGCACCAAGGTCAGAGGTCGAGCTCCACTGAAGTGGTCAAGAAAAGTGCTAAAGATGTCCTGATAACCCCGAGCTGTATGTGTATCCAGCACATGAGAAAGAGAGAGAGAGAGACCGCTCAATATTTTCAGGTCTGATTCCTCCCAGATACACCCGTGTGGCCAAGGTCAGAACTCTCCGGTTACACGGTGCACCCCCTAAATACACACAAACTCCCACACACAAACACACTCTGTCATTGCAGACATGGACATGGACTTGGAAATGGTCGGGCTGTGGAACCGGTCACTGCTGGATTCCAGGAGCACAAAGGACAAGAAACAGGATCAAAATGACAACATTTATTTAGTGGTTATTCTTCATTGTTCGGTATTGTTCAACAGCTCTCTGGTTTTCAAAAACGTGTGCAACTTAAATCAGAACCTTGTTTATCATGCCCCTAATCAAAACCAGCCAGCGCCGCCATTCTAAGAGGAATGACTATGATGAAATAAAGATCTTCTTTTCATATCAGAGAATATCTGGGAGACATTTACTTTAGGAATTAAAACAGCACCAGTGGAAGTTCTGAGCTTCAGTCTCTTTCGGATTATCGCCGTTAGAAACGATCGGCCCGGCGACATCGGCCTAATGGCTCGTCTGTTCTATCGAAATGTGACTTCTGAAGGTGCCCTTCTGGCCTAAGGAATGTCGCCGGGTTCTCTTACAAGGCCACAATACAAACAAAGCTGACAGATCCTACCGCAAGCGCATTAGTATAACAAACAGCACAAAGAAAATTGATTATGCTCGACCGCAGTGTCATAGCAATGGATGGGGTGGGGTGGGGTGGGGGGCATGGATTCGGGGGATTATATAAGGCACGTCTTTTATGCTGTTTTGGTGCATGTAAAAACTCAGCGGTGGCTCTTGTCATCGGGTGTCTGAGTGATAGAATGAAAGGATGACAAGTTGCATCAGCAGTGGAACCTCAAACAGATGGGGGAGGATTTGGGGGCGCATACTTACCTCAGTACATTCACAAATATAATAAAAAAACATCCATTCTAAAGGTAGCATGAGTTTTTCTATAAGAGTTTTGTGTGATGTTTGTTAATGGTTATGCAAATATAAATCATATGAATGTTATATTAATATATCCATATAATGCCTACTAGCAATGTGTTTCGGTTATTTCATGCCAGTTGAAATGTAATTGTTATATTATTTTATATATTAGTTTATATATTTATGTACCTTTGGCCACAACACAAATATGCCTAAATAAATTAATTCACAATATGTTTTGGCTTGCACACCTCTAAGGATGTCTGGGTGTCCATACACTTTCTCTTTATAAGCATCAGGTCTTACCTGTGTTTTAATCTGACTCTTGACTACCAGTATCCACACAGTCCGATCTCACTGATTAGACATGGACATTTATTCTGCTTTTCTTATGCTAATCTATGCAAATCATTCATCAACATCCAGAAACGAGATGCCTCCAAGAGGTCGGGAAATGTCAGGCTTTCAGGTCTCTTGCTGTGCTTCTTTTAGTAAAGTCTACAGGAGTCTCATTTCCTACGATTACGCTGATGCTGTCAGGCATTGAGCTCATGGGGGTTCGAGATTGTCTGTGACATCTAGCGTCCTCGTGAAACGAGATGCTTGGACTACACTGCTGATAATTTTGGTATGGTGGGCGAAGGCCTTTTCACAAGGCTGGAGAGGAAATGGTTTGATCATCTGGATGTGTATGAAGTAAGGTCTGAAGTTCTGGAGAAAGCATAAAGATCTGTCTAGACCGGATGTCCCAGCTTTATGTGTATATTAAAGACAAAACCGTGAGAGCTGACCGTAATGGCCGACAGAGTATGATGCTGCTACAGTTTCGATGGTAATCTCACAAACACATGTATAACATCAAGTTTGCAGAAAGTTCGTCTGGTATTTAACCAACCAAAATACTGACACATCAACCCACTGAGACAATCTTCAATGGATCAGTGCCAAGTACCTTCAGGGTCTAATCAAACCCAACTCATGTACCACGCAACCTCTGAGCCTCTAGCTTAGTTCGACTTGATCTTCCATTCAGGACTTTAGGAAGACGAAGAAGCATCAAGACTTTTATGTACACCATCCCAAGTGGTTGAACGAGCTTCCCTAGTCTGTCTGAACTTCTGAGTCTCTTTCTGCCCCCAAAACAACTAAAACCTCACCAATTTACCACACCTAAGCTAACCCACTAACTCGGATGTATTTAAAGTGTCTTCATCTAAAGTTTGACACTGTTGACTGTGGAAGCAACTGATAAGCTAGAGATAAGGGTTGTAAGGCTCTCAGGATTAAAGCATCTGCTGAATAGTGAAAATGTAAACAGCAAACAGTGGTTTGTGGGCACTAAGATAATGTGTGATTGAAGAAATGCATGAACATACTTTTTAAAGCACATTTGGAGTACAGTGGGGAAATGATGCCATTGTGCAGAATCAAAGTTCCCCTATATTCTTGGTAGTTTTTTACTAGAAACACAGACACTAGGTACACAGAAATAGGTGGCCGACTTTTGCCCTTCGGTGTGACACAATTATAATGGAGGTGTGAATGTCGGCTTATAGAAAACACAAATGCCAGAGATAGCCGAGCGATAAGACTTGATTCTAACAATCAGCATTTTGTCGTGGATTGTATTTTTTGGGTCCGTTTGTCCAGAGCGTGGGACGAAGAAGGACAAAAGGGGGAGCGGCATAACAGGACGTCCCTGCGCTCTCACCTTTCTCATTCCTCACCTCCCTCGCTTCTCACGTTCCTCTGCCAGCAGTTTCACAGCTCGCACAAAAGAGATGCATTGCCATTGATCTCAGCCAGTCACTAATGGTGCCAAATCAACAAAGAGCAAATAAAATATCAGCAGCTAAGAGGGAAAGGAAGTAGCCAACATAGGCTTATGTGGGGGCCATTTCTGTATATAACTTAGAAAGCACTTGGTGTTCTGCCTCACCCAAACTTCCAAAGACTAAAGATGTCTTTTTATTGTAGGGAGGAAGATACATGCCTATGATGAGAATTGGAATGTCTCAAGTCTATGCAGCCATCTTTTGTAATTATTACGTTTTGGTGTTTAGAGTGTACACCAATCATGCATAACATTATGACCATGTACCTAATATTGTGCTAGTCCTTCTGGTCCTGTCTTAAATTTCCAGACATAGCGGTCCAGTCTTTAGTTTTCGTTTTCGCATTAAATTTTCTCCGACATGTGTGCAACGGCCATATGCATTTTTCCAAATGCACTTTGATGATTACACATGCCAGTCAGCACTGCATATGGAGAGACACACTTTTTTTCTTTGCAGGCAGCCAGCAGAGGTCATGTTCGCGTTCCTCATGGGAAAGAGATCATACTGAGCAATGTCACATATGAACAACAAGTGAACCGTTGAGCAGAATCTGCGTGGTGTTCAGTATGTAAGTTGGCATAACTTAAAGTAAAGTCAACCAATGGAACCAAAGTGTTAAACGTGTTTTTAAAATTGTAATAAATAAATGTTTGTATTTTTATCCTGACCTACCTATTTAAGCATGTGAAGGTCGGAGATCACCTGACAACCTTGACACTGATCATGGTCTTTGGATTTGTTTGACTTGAACTTATTGGTTTGACTTTAACTCATTAAAACTGGATGAATAAATCTGAATTTGCCGCTGCCAGTTTTTGCTACATTAATGACATACCATTTTTGCACATTTTTGTCTCTGTGCCTGTAAAATCCTGCTGATAAATTTACATTTACAAATACATATTTACATTGCCTCTATTTCCTATTTATGAATTGTACTAAACACACATGGAACATTTCCGTTGCACACTAATTAAAAATATCTTATATTCCTCAAAGTAGCCTTGATGACAGATGTGAATACTCTTGGCAGACAATTTCAAAGACTTTCCCCCCAATAGTTTGAAGCATTTTCCCACACATGTTGAGCACTTGTGGGCTGATTTTCTCATGTCTAAGATTAATACATCTCATATATCAAAAATGAACCTGTAAACTGAACTGAAGCATGATGGGAAACAATCTGATCAGTATTTAAAATATTTAAACAGGAGTTATTCAGAATAACAGAAAGATTTTTTACATGTCATATCTTAATGGATTTTTTTTGCACTATATGTATCGTATGTGTGTATTTTACCCATTTCAGTCGTTTCCGACTCTTGGGTCACTCTGTAGGGCGCTACCGATCCCCAGAGTTACTCAGCAATTATATTTTTACGGAGTAGGTTGCCAGGTCTTTCTCCAACCCCGT
>JAOUQU010000003.1:2204913-2224776 GCA_028566735.1 Ammoglanis amapaensis
GGTAGGTAGGTAGGTAGGTAGGTAGGTAGGTAGGTAGGTAGGTAGGTAGGTAGGTAGGTAGGTAGGTAGGTAGGTGACGTTCTATTCTATAGTTCAACAAACATATTACACTTCATTGTTATTTGAGTTATAGTCAGGGATTAATTACAGGTCATAACAGTGTTCTGTCAATATGCAAACAACATTCCATATTTTCATTAACAAAGAATGTATTAATATAACTGCTCCGCTAAAAAAACTTAGGAAACGACTTTACTAGCATTTAGAAAGTAATGGTCTGAAAATAATCGCACGCAACTACATCAGGAGGAAAACGGCCCATTTCCACGGTCTGTTACCCATCAAGTGTCATGCTTCATAACTCTGCATTTGAACAGCAAAACGTCAGACTCTGATTTGATTACAGTAATAGTTGGGTTATCCTTGTTGAGGAATGTTTCACGTTCGTCTGGTCTGATTTTTATCAGTTAAATGAGCTTTGGCTGTCTGCAGTAGAGAGTAACACAGTCCATGTGGTTTATATCATCCTGAAGGGATGATTTCAGCAGCTCACGAGGAACCATGTTATTCAGAATTTGATGCAACACAGCATTCCAGAATACAGCCACAATTAAAGCCCTGAAACATTATAAAAAAATCCAGTACAGTTATATAACATATATAATAATTTTATTTATTCAATGACTTTTGGCTTCAGTGATTATGTTCAGTAATGTTTCAGATTTCATTCTTAACCGAGTTTCTATTCGAAATGTTTGATTTGACTTTAAATTTCAAAAGAACATATTATGCAAAATATATTGCAAAAACAACAAGAACAACAACATCCATCTATTTTTTGTAAATCAGTAACAATGTCATGAAAAATTGGCCGTTTGGATTTCTCCCACTTGTGACATCACAAGGGGAGAATTTGCATAGACCTGGCACCACCACCATCCGGTGGGCCTCAATAAGTGTTACATTGGTGGTTGTTATCAATGTCAAGATTTCATTGCAGGTTTTAGGATAGCAAGGAAAATTATAAATTACAAGGAACGGCTGTGACTTGTAAAATATTTGCTTGGATTTTAGTTCAGAAAACAACAAAACAACGAATGAAAGATACAAATTCATATTAAGCCCTGCTAATAAAAATTCTTTTGGGTTCCATTGTTCATATCAGGTCATGGCCCGGTCCTACATGAACTCTGATTGAACGTATCAGACAGGAAGTTGGAGTTGTTGATCAGGGATTAGCCTCTCCTTGTCCTGCCTCCTGCTTCGTCATCCTTCTTCACTTTTTGCTCTTACCCTCCGGCTTCTGGCAGTCGACCATCGATGGACGGGAACAAAAATGTGTCTCTTGTTACCTGTTTGCTTTTGTGGCCATCTGTCTGCTTGCTCTTTGACCATCCCGTCATGTGCTGTGTCACTACAGTGGTCCAGGGTAACTCCATGTGGTCTTGATCTGCATACGGGGTAGTGAAAGTGGGGGTTTGCTGCAAGGCAAAATGATCTAAATCTTTTGCTGCCATTATTACTGTGCAGAAATAAAGGGGTGATTTACACTCAGTCTTTTTCTCTTTTGTTAGAAATGCTGTGGTCAGTTTAACGGTCTAAATGTGCTTTTTACACATGTAGGAAATGGGTAACTAATGAACACACTAGTGAACACACACTAGGAGGCAGTAGTGAACACACATGCATGGCACAGTGGGCAACCCAAGCATAGGATAAGGATGGATAAGTCGGAACCTGTCAAGTCTCACCACCCTTCCCATTACAAACCCAATTCCCCAGTTCTCTAACCACCAGGTTATGACTGTAACATGAACTATATGATATTTAACTTATTGATATTGCGATAGAATCGAAACATCGACCAACATACCGTTTTCTTGCCATCATCTGGTGTTTCGGCCAATCTGACAGACAATCCACGCCAAAAACATCAGAAAGGCCGGTTTATGGGTCGCTAGTGTTATTCTAATTCCTAACAAATGAGCGAAGTGATAACAGGGTGTCCTAAACAGATAACAGGATTCGCTGCACATTTCTTTTCAGTGACAGGTTTGGCAGCGGGTCGTCGGGCAGATGTTACAGACCCGCTTGAGCTCATTTTTTTTTCTCGTTTATTTTTTAAAGGTGGTGACAATGTTGAGAATGAAATATGGACAGACATGCAGTTCGTGCACTTTTGTTTTTGGCTGTGCAAAAGTGAAACAGATGCCGTAAAGTGTGGTACCGCCTTTAATCGGCTTACCTTGAGTGAAAAAAGAGAGATAAGAGATGGATGAGTGAGTAAATGAATAAAGCCGTCATAGTGGCTGCTTGCCAGGATGCAGTATTCAGTCACGCAGACGGTAATCCGTGCACCATTTGGTAACCCTGACCTGCATGATCTGTACTTATAATGTCCGATACTGTGTTTCCACACTTTATTATTGTTATTATATGGGTTATAATATGATAAAAAGTTTTGGAACTGTGAATATTCCATGATGATGTTAAAGTTGCTGTGTTTTAATTCCATTATTGTACATTCATTATTGAGGGTGTGACAGAAGTTGCCCAATAATTCGAGCATAGACCACATCCGGCTCATCTAACCATTTTTTTCTTTCTTCTTTAGAATCTGCCAAAATGGATAGCAGCGCCTCAACAGCAGCAGAGAAAAAGGAGTGTAAAAGTGGCCTGGAAGCTAATGGGTTCAGCGAACTGCCCAAAAAGCCCTCGCCTTCACTTCTAAACAGAGGTATATCACATTTACAGCAGGTAGCAAGTATGTACAGGGACATCCATCTATTTAATCGGTTAAATTTAATACAAGTGGAGCTTTTAAATAAGACATGCATCAATTTGTGTTCCAAAACTAACAAGATTTTTCAATAGGAAGAATAAGCAGGGCTTCCCCAAAATCATTTCCATCATGTTCCGTAATCAATAAATAACTTCAGAACCTGTTTCAGAAACTATTTCTGTGTATTTTTTTCTTCTGAACATCATTGGATCAGTGATGACACTGCAGTAGTAATGACACTTATGCTACGTCTATGCTAATATGCTACTGCATATCAGTTAGCAGTTTATCAGTTAAAGAAATATTACAGAACGCACACTTCTGTTACACATGACAGCATCACAATTTAACACTTCCCGCGTTCTCACACCACTGGAAAAGCGTTCTGATTTGTTTATCTAATGGCGTCGGTTTTGTGTGACGTAGCATTTAGCGCACAGTTAGCGTTTTATCTTAATTCAACGGATCCAGTAATGTTCTGGAGAAAAATGTACACAGAACAAAACTTATGTAAGGGGTCAAAACTTATTCATTTACTACAAAACATGACAGAGAGTTTGTGACAACTTGGTTCATTTTTAGCATTGAAAAATCATGACGACGAGACTTCAATGGTCTATTGACAGACATTTGAATTCAGTAGCTGTGTAAGAGCATCCATAAATGTAGTTTAAATTACAAATGTATAAATACAGTGTATTTATAATAAGTAACAAGAGTAAATAAGAAGAAGAGTCCACAGCAATGAGCCTTCCACTAAGAATGAATTGATATAAGCAGTGCGTGTTTACGATGACACTAATAAAACATTACTGCACAGAGAATAAGAGGTGAATAGAAGTGTTAAAATGGTGAAAAGGGCAACATATCTCAGCCATGACAGTGAGCCTGTGATAAAAGTGATGTATAATGAAGCTAAAGCTTGTTCTGACCTCCTAAGTATAAATGTTATAAATTAGTCAGAACCTCGAGCAACGCACGACAAGGCCGACAAGACAAAGTTGGCAGTCGAGGAATGCGTTTCAAATGCAAATCCTATTTCGATACAGCGGGAGATTTTACACATTTACACATTAATGAGACCGGTGGCCTGCCACAGTAAAGAACATTGAAGGATTGTGTGCACATTTCGATAACATAACAATTTATTTAAACGATTATTTATCAGTATTAATACATTCGATTGGATGATGTTGGTTCGTAATGGAAAGATATGTGGTAGAAAGGTTGTGTGACCATTTTTAGAATTTTATAGTTTATATAGTCTGTAGCGTTTACAAAGAATGCCATGTACAAGAAAGCTGAACTGAGATAGATCCATTTCAAAAGGTCAATGTTGATTGGGTAATTTTATATGAACGAATCCAGTGGAATGATCTTAGCTGGCTAAAGTGGACTTAATCTGTTCCTTTGGTGTGACTCACTGAAGAAAACAAGCTTCTCACCAAAGTCATTACAGTAGCTGATAATGAGGTTGACAGGCCTTGTTCTTCACCTCGAGAGTATAAATGTAATAAATTATTCAGAGTGACGCTGGACAATTGCTCTTGAGAGGCTTGCAAAGATGCCACTTGGCTGTTGACTGCGTTTAAACTAAAAACGGAGCGTCTTTGAATGTCGTTATACTGTATCAGCTGCTGTGTGTGTGTGTGTATATTCATTTACATAAATATAAATTGTTAAGATAATTGAGTTTCCAAACTAAGTTTTGGTGAATAATTTAAATTTCATCCAATCCTAGCTGGAGCGGAAATTCTAAAATAATGAGGGATGCATTATTGATTCAGACTGATGTGAATTCTATTCAGGCCCAAATTACACTTTATTTTGTGTATTGCTACTGACCTCCACTGCTGACTGAGGAGGGCTGTGTAACTAACACACATCCAATAACTTCTTTTCACATACATGAAACGGGTTTTTATGGGGAGCTGTAGCACGTACGGAGAGATGTCCCGTCTCTGTTTCAGGCAGCATCGATCAGCCTGCAGAGGGCATTAGTTACGATTTATAATTACAGTTGCAGTGAATTTATGGACACACATATTTCCATGACTTACAAATATCCTATGTACATTTTTACAAACTGTAAAATTGACTTTTTGCAAACAGATGCCATTAATAACCTAAACCTAGATTAGGATGAGTCTTTTTAAAACCTACCTCACATCATTTTATTTGTACTGGACCTATAATTACACTCGGAGAAACAGCGGGCTGCAGTGAGCCCAGTATCGGGACGTTTACTAACCCTAAAATCTTTGTGCTGCAATCTAGATCGACAGAGATCGAGCAGGTCAGTCTGTCTCATCGGATAGCGTGTTAGCACTAAAAAGCCTCAGCTGTTTGTTAACAAGTCTGGACAGGCCAATTACTTATCACCAACATTCATATTATTATTCTGATTCGTCGACGCTGATAAGCAAATATTCAGCAAGAAAAGGATGAGGTCCTTGAACCTCGAGTCAGGCTTGTTGGTTTTAATATACGGTCCTCTTACCGAGCTTTATTGTCAGCTTGTGGTTTACAACGGGCCGCGAGCCTCTTTGTCACCTAACTAATGCCCACCTCAGAGCGCGGTCTGTCTCCCTCTATTAAACCTGCTCTCCGGTTTAAACCTCCTGTCGGTGGTTATTTATTTCCAGCAATTTCCTCTCTATCAGAGGACATGGATAATGCCGACTTTTAATATGTTATTTACACATAAAAAAAACTATTTTCACCACTCGAGAAGGGGAAAATGAATGGCTCCCCTCTGCCCTCTGCCCTGTTATATCTGAGTTTAACAATCTGGATTGCTAATAGAACCATTCATCACGGAGCCAGTCGTTTGTTTTATGTCCACCACCACCCCCGCCCAGACCGCTATGGAAATTCGAGCATGTATAATGAAGCAAGTCACTTTTTGTAAAAGTGAAAACAAAAAGCTGGGAGTCACTTAACACCAGAATGGGTTTTAGTGGCCGCTGGGCGGAAATCCGGCTGTATGAGGGCCAGCAGTATTTATGTGCGGGTTATACGAGAGAGGCGCTTTAAAGTGGCACCTCCTGTGTGCTTTTATGAGGGATCCGGCCGGACCGTTTTAGTTAACAGGGGCGGTGAACAGACTCGCCGTCCCCCAGCACTGCGTCGTCTACTGTTGTTTTAATGAAGCTAAACGAGCGGTCCGATCTCTACTGACAGTGAGCATCTGTCTGATGTACGTGTCCACACTTTAAAACAAGCAACAGCTTTCAGTCTCAGATCGTTCGCTGCTGTTGTGTGGCAAGGTGGCACGGCTATTGGACTGGGTGAATTATAGCAATTAAATTGCAAATCGTTTGTATGAAGTATTATCAAAGTGCGTATGATGTGTATATTATGGCATACAAATGCTCTAGGTACAATAATTCATTCCTAATTCATACCCTGGCATGTCATATTTTTATGACCTTGCCTTTCTTTTGATGGCTGCAGTGGGTAGGAAATCATGTTTGCATGTATGTATGGTGGGTAGGTGTGGAAAGCACCCTTGTTATTGTCCCTGGGGAACATAATAAAGAATTGGCATTACCACCATGACCCTGTTACCCTCTAGACTCTAGAACCCAATTGGGCATCTTGGAATCACTTTCGTTATGGTGTTGACTCTCTGGGTTCTTCTACGCTTTGATTTCAGCAGCTTTTAGTTGCACTGCAGTCAGCATGGCTCCATACAACCAGGAAGTCGATAACTTATTGAGTTGCTCCAGATTGTCTAACTACAAATTCATTCACATAATAACCGATTTACACCAAAGTGCAAACTGAACAACTAATACATTATCTGCATGTTTTTTTAAGGTTGGGACAGGGACTGACTGACTTAAAAATATGTTTTCCTGCCCTAGAGTATGTTTGTTACAGACATTTAACATTTTTTGTCATTAATTATGTGCAGCCTGGCATGCCATCCAATCATCTTAAAGTAGCTCAGCTGTTGAGGAGCACCGAGCATAAATTCTGAGTTTCTATACTAGCCCGACAGACAAACTCTTTTTTTTCTACTCTCGCTGTGTTTGTAGCCTCCAGGTGGGCTGAACAAAGCTGGCTGGCCGGTAATGACTTGATTAACTGGGTTCAGTGCTTCATGACATACATCATGGCCAAAGTGTGTGTCTCGTGCAGGAAAAGATTGATGGGCCGTGCCGTGGCCGTTTCTGCTGAGTTGGGTCGCGCTGTATTCAGAGCTCAAGCTTAGCCACCCCGAACATGCCACATGAGGATAACGGTCACACACAGACAAGACTGGAATACACACACGTTCACGATGGAGGGACGAGGAAAAATGCATGACTAAAATATTGCAATTATGATTTATGAAGTGGTAGAAAAGCTTCACAATGGACTAATTAGCTTAAAGATAACTGCAGTGACTTGGGCAACAAATAAACACTAACGTGAGACGACAAAAGGTTTATAGATGTAAACAGACATGAATTATTCCTGGTTGTCTACAACTACATATTCAGTAAGATGGGTTAGTTAATCTGCCCTTAGACTTAGACTTAGACTCGATTCTCTTTTCCAAGTCAGTGAAGAGAAAGAACAAGAAAATAAGTGCGAGGTTCTGAGAGAGCGAGAGAAAGCTGGATAGATGGTTGTAGGTTTACTTGTGTAAATAGGGTTTAAAAGTGTCTGCTTAGCGATAAGGACAATTTCCTTTATCAACTGGATGAAGTTGCAGCAGCGACAGTGAATAATTGACGGAGGCGAGTCGCAGGATGCCTGGGGAACTGCCCAGGGGTCATCGCCAAGACAGAGAAAAATGCAAGCGAAAAAATCCCCACCGTCCACCTCCTATTGCAAAAGCAGGCCCACTTATCTTCAAGCGAAAGGATTTTTTTTTGCCTTTTTTCCCTGGGTTTGCTCTAAATGAGGCTTCTTATAGAAACGGTTGAAAGAGGCTACGGACACATAATTGTTTATACATCGTTTGTACATCTGTAATTTATTTTTACTTGTTTCCAGTTGTATTTGACCCTTGGACCGTTTCTGTTCCCCAAAGTTTCTTAGCAAGGGAATTTACGGAGTAGGTTGCAGGTCTTTCTCCTACCCTCATAGTGCTACAGGGATCTTGTATGTCTATAGGACAATCTTCAGTCAACCCAGTGCATGTTTGTGGGCTGTGGAAAGAAAACTAGAGTACCAGAAATTAAACCCACATTGACGCGTGGAGAACATACAAACGCCGTACAGAAAGTCCCCGCGAATCAAACCCGGGAATTTTTGACGTGAGGCGACAGTGCTGACCGTAAGCCACCATGCATATATATATATATATATATATATATACACATTTGGCCAGTGTATCTTTATAGTTATTCAGTAAATACAAATTGGGAATCATTTATTTGTACTTTTGTCTGTTCAAGTAATAAATTAAATAATTAGTAAATGAATGAATAATCAATAAGGTCCTTTTTGCAGAATGACGTTGGTTTAAAATTAGTTTTGTTTCAGGTAAAAATGATCAGAATCTCTCAGAAACTTGATTCATTAACATCTCAGTAACACTGGCAGCTTGTGTGCATTCACCATCACCGTATTTCACAATAAAATTAAAATATTTTGTATAAATTGGCTTCTCGATCATGATCCAGACGGAGAATCTAGCAGAAGCTGAGATGCGATTCGCACACAGGTCGAACCGTTAAGCCTGTAAGGTCAGTGAATATGTGTACGTCTCCTCACATACCCGTTGACCCATGGACGGAGTACAATCCTCGATCACTGCTGTTTTCAGCTCGAATGTCATTACTGAGAAGATCAGCACCATTACAGATGTTCAAGTCTAAAATCTGTGCACATACAATCACCCCTCAGCATTTTTGAAAAGGAAATGACTAATAGCTGCCATGTCGGGTTCGTTTCTCGCTGCCCTGTATGAAACGTTATCCCAGACTGTATCCCAAGGTCTGTGCTGCCTCTGCGTGAGTCATATGGACCGCCATATGCTGTGTAAATACAGACTGTGGACTTGTAAAAGCCTGTGCAATTATTTTCATTTTCTCTCACATGGGAACACTCTTCTCTGGAAGTTAATGGCTCTACGACTAGCATACATCTAAAGGAGCCCTTTGTAAACATTTAGCCTGATGGCTTTAGAAGAAGCCTCCTCCTCTGTAATCGGAACTTTGTCTACCGGCTAAAGAGAGGCAGAGATTAGATTTACGATTTTAAGTGAAAGCAGGACGCCTGCTCATTTTCCACACTATTTTTAGCTGGCCGTGTTGATTGTCTGATAAAAGTTCGAGATACAATGCATTTGCTTTCTTTTTATCCTTTGGGGCAGCCGTGACCTGGTGGTTAGAGAACTGTACTTTCGATCGGAAGGTTACTGGTTCGATTCCGAGAGTCGAGAGGTCACGACTGAAGCGTTCTCGAGCGAGGCACCGAGCCCGAAACTGCTCCCTGCGCACCGTGGCATGTGTCCTCACTGCTGCCCCATACAGCGTGTTCACTAGTGTGTGTGAATGTGTGTTTCACTGCACAGGTTGGCTTAAATGCGGAGGGATAATTCCACTGTGTAAAAAAAGCACAGGAGTGAAGATTGTATTTTAAATTCTGGATCTTCGTGTCTGAATTAGTTAAACGTTAGAAATAATCTTGATATAGATGACGAGGCTTATTATTATTGCTAGGAAATGTCAGGGAAGAGCCCATAAATATTCAAAAACAATACATTAAAGGCATTAAAGATTAAAAAAATATTAAATACCTTTCTAAAATAGAATTATGAATGAGTTATTTTAACTCAACACAGAGAACAATACTGGTTAGAAAATCATGCTGTGTTTTAATAGCATAATACATTACTATACATTACTTTAGTATACAAGTGAATAGTAATTATGATTTTTAGTATTTATCATATTTTTTTCACTACTGTGCTTCCTACACACACAAGAATACAGTCTGTTTAGTGAAACACACATTTACACACACTAGTGTGCACACACTAAAATGTTAATAAACTAACAAGAAGGCTGACTTGTTAGTTTGCCTGCACAGAACATAGAATTAAGCAGTGGTCTCTTGCCAAGGTCAGTATGAAAATCCAAAATATCTCTTAGTGCTGGACAGAATTTGTCCTTATAGTCAGATTGAATTCTGGCACCAGATCTTCTATAAAACCGAAACAGCTGGAACACTGGCGTCACTGTCCGGATTCAAGAAAGCTAAATATTACTGACGTAAAGGCTTTTGTCCTTTAAAGTGCCGATTCTGGAGTGCAGTGATGCTAAATGTATAATGTTTTTACATCGAATTGCTGTATTGCTCATTTCTGTTTTGATCCATGGCATCCCCGATAAACAAATAGATGTCCTCCTGTCTGGGCACGCTGATATCTAAAGAAAAGACCTGTTGGAATTTCTAATGATTCTGATTCTGTCATAGCGCAGAGGAAGCATGGGAATCTATCCACGCCTGTGCTGTAAGGAGGGGTGTGTGCTCAGAATAGGCTTTTCTCATACACGCTCAGGTATTTGTACAGGGTTGTAATTTACAGTTGGGAGCACGGGACAGTCGGGATAAACAGACCCATGCTGAGCGCACTGAGCTCTTACTGGAAATTGAGAAGAATAAAGAAAGAGGGAGAGGGGAAATTGGGAAATTTGCCGTAATGCCCTGAAGCGCTTCATCTCTCACTTTTCTCCAACACTTGTAAATCAGCAGGAATGTAGCGTGTTGTTTTTGGGCCGGGTTCTGGTTCGGGAAGGAGGGGTGGTGGAGGTGGGTGGGTTATGTCTCCAGACATCGTCCAGAGCTTATTATTATATTAACTGAGCTCTTTGATGCTTGTTCCATTGCAACACGTAATATCAGATTATATTTAATTACAGAGTCGTGTGTGCTAGCACAGCTGTTCTGCAGCATAGTCTCTCTTTGTATTAAAAACGTAACATCTGATTTTCATTAACGAACATAAACTAAAATTGTGTTTAGGTTTTTTGAATATCGATTACAAATTTGGTTTATTTTTTGAAGAGTTATTGCAAGTAATCGAATGTAAAATGTAAATCTCAAACAAATATGGCATTGGCTTTAATTGTGGCACATATTATGTATCTTTTAAACAAGTTAGAATAGGTCTATGGGCTCTAAAAACATGCATATGAAGTAATTTGTTACAAATATCAAGTCTCTTTCACATAACGGGATATTACTAGTTTATGCTAATACACTAAATAAACCTGAAAATGTCAGAAAACAATGTTTTTTATAAACACTCACTTCTTTAATTAATTATAGAGCTATAAGATGACTGGGTACAGACTGTGTTTGGTAATCAGAATGGACAAATTATACACCAGGGATTTAGATTAGATTTTGCCTTGATGGAACAACCATTAACACATAAAAAAGACATTAATACTACGTATTAATCCTCTATAATGTAGTACAAAGTACATAAATTCATTTTTAATTTAGGTGTTACTAAGTATTCAGCATCTTGTCTCTGCATCTATCGTGCATATCCAGTTTCATTCTCAACTTCACTAGTTGTCCAGTGTGTCTTTGGATTGTAGGGGAGGTTTATATTCGCGGGCGGATCCTGAATCTTTAATTTAGACTTTTCTCTTTGATAATGTTCAGTTAGACACCACAGCCAAAGAGCCAACGAATTAAATAAATAGTACAAATCAGATCCAGATGTGGTTTCCCCCTGGTACGAGGCGTCTAAATAAATAAATGAATCTAAACACATTGTTAAGGAATACACAACACAGTGACTGCTCACTTTTTGTGTTATGGAATCTATTCACTGTAAAAACACAGTGGTGAAAAAGTATTGGAAATGCAATATTTTTCTTTTTTGTTTAAATATTTTTGCAGTTTTACATAATCTCATAAAATTACGTTTCGAATTTTATTGTTTGAGTAATCTGCATGTACCAAGTACAATTACATATTTTTAACCCTCGCGTGTTATTGTTCAATTGGCTGATGCACTTGCAGAGATTTGTTGTTATATTACAGAGTTAAACCTTGGTGGAATGTGAGAGCACCGTGCATATTTATCATGTTTTATTGCTCCGTAAATCCCTCCCGGCTTTTCAACCTGATTTACAACCGTGTTCCG
Organism: Ammoglanis amapaensis; assembly: GCA_028566735.1. Classification (NCBI taxonomy): domain Eukaryota; kingdom Metazoa; phylum Chordata; class Actinopteri; order Siluriformes; family Trichomycteridae; genus Ammoglanis; species Ammoglanis amapaensis. The sequence goes on from JAOUQU010000003.1 coordinate 2,216,802, forward strand.
GTTCAAACTATAACGCTGTCATTTTCAACTAAGCTATTAATTAGAAATTCTGTGGTACACTGGGTCGGTTTGGCTCTTTGCGTTGTCTGTGGTCCTGGGTGTGCAGGATTCTGTGGGGCCTTGGGGTCATTTTTAGATTTTGCATTATAGTCTTTCGTTGAAGAAACCCAAAATGGGAGGTGTACATGCTCCTGGACTATAACAGTACCAGAGGAAAACTGCACATTTCCTGTTGTTTTGCCCGTGCAGAGCCGTGGCCTTGACAGTTTGTGGTTTGAACATATCAGGGCCTTGAGTGTGCTGAATAATAGAAACAAGCAGAACTAAACGTAACTGAGTATTCAGATATGTGCTGAGGTTTGGCTTGTAATGTAGTAAACATTCTATATTACAAAAAAAAATCAGTATTTAGATGCCAAAGTGATTAACATTATAGTTACAGTAAAGAGTCTGAGTAATTGAGGTTTGAGAAACTTGCTCAGGGGGCCAACAGCAACCTAGCAATGTTGACGTTTTGAACCTGCGCTCTTCGTATTGCTAGTCCTGTATCCTAACTACTAGGCTAAGGCATGGTGGTTAAAAAGTCCGGAATAATGTATTATGCTCATTGTTTTTTATTTTTACAATTGAATGGTGCAGCACGATATTCTGCTAGCACACCAGCACTGACATTTTTACCTACTTGGTTTGAAAACTTTGACTGGCTGAGCGTGCCTCCTAGCAAACATCTTTGGCAACTACAAAGGGGCGAAATATCTGGATTATGTGGGTGGAGAGAGGAAGAGTTTTGTTAAGTACGATAATTATTTACAACAGTTTTTGCGGCGCTTTACACATCAGTTTACATCAGTTGGGGCGATACATACTCCTGCGGAACAGGCACACCCTGGCATTATACCAACAACATGCCGCCACATGGGTGAGAGTCTCCGCTGAACTCTGCTTTGACATCTGAGCAGAAAAACAAACTTTTCTTCCTGAGTCAACAGACAGAGTGCTTTTTAAAAACGTTGGTTTGTTTTGACTGGGTTGAGATGTGGGAGTCTCGCGAGTTCCATTTTCGCATTGGACACGCTGCAGACTTGTGCACTTAGTTACACTAGAAATGTAAAACCAGAATAAGGTCTGACCACGTAATATGACGCGTTGTATGTTTTGTGTTTCAAACGCTGCTCAGCGCTTTAGGAAAGCATTACAGAAATGAACCACTTAACAGAGCTTTGATCAGACAAATCAGGAATCCAATCAAGCAAGGAGCCAGAAGCCACAATAGAGCTGCTACAGTATTAAAACTGCTACAGCTGAGTTGAACACACACCTAAGGGATGGATGTCACAACATATTTGGGTTTCAATCATTTCTCTAAATCTTTGGATTACTTTTGTCTTTCTGAAACAAGATCTATCGTTCTAGCTGATGGAATCAAGTTCACTAAAGTCTCCTTCCAATAATGCACCAGAAAGTGGGTCTGTCGTGTCCTGGTGGTTGGAGAACTGGACTTGTGTTAGGAACGTCGACACATCGTGACTGAAGATCTTTTCGATCGAACAAAGCACTGAAACCCTTCACTACATTTTTGCAACTACACATTGAAATAACGGCAAAGATAAATTATACATACCACAAAGGGGAGCACTATAGCCACGCAGTCGTTCACTGCATATGGCGGGGTTCTGATGCTTATGATGTTTTGTTTACAGTCCAATATTTAAAAGCAGTCTAAAAGTGCTCTTCATCATGCCTGAGGGTAAACACAAACGTGACAAAACCCTCATGCATTTAATGCCCCCGAGCATTATGGTAGTAAATGACCTCTCAGTGATTATGACCTCAACGCAAAACTTTAAAAGGAAAATGCAGTAGTTGTCTTGTAGTGGAAACGAAGTTGTCTTGTGTAAAGCTGATGCAAAGCTAGAGATCAGAAGGTCGCCGGTTCAAGCCCTATTTTCACCAACTTGCCACTGTTGGAACATGTCGTTCCTTTGTAATTATAAGTCACTTTGGATAAAATTGACTGCTGAAAATGTAAATGTAAAGAAGATTTAAAAACGTACTACTAAAAATGTATACGAGATCATGAATAGTAGACAAACAGGCATTTATACATTTGTTTATATGGTGTATAAGTGAATCGTTAAAAACTTAATAAGCAGAAAGAACAAGACAGAATCTTATTTCGATAATATTTCACAGTCCTGTCCTGGAAATAGAGTTTATAAAAGAACTAATGAGGCTTTGCTAATATTTTAACAATAACTTCTAACACTTAATGCGGGAGGTATTCTTTAAAGTTCAAACCTCATGAGCATTCAAGGATTGTTGCCATCCACAGATCTTGAAGGTGTTAAATCAAAGTGAGAGGAGGCAAAAGCCTGGCATTGTGTACCGTGGGCTGGCATGTTTAGATCAGGGAGGAGACCCCAGGTCCTCAAAATTCATTTAATCCTCCTCTTTCAAGTTCTCCATCTTGATGGCATGTGATTTCAGCAGCGCAACCCACCAGCGTCCCCGGCGAATCAAGCACCGCTGCGAGGAAAATGCAAAACCAGTGTAGCAATTTGTCTTCATACATTTATCTAAAGCCATGAAAGGAAAAAGTCAAGACCGGGATATTTGATAACATGCTAATTTAGGCCCCTTGTTCTCGATCGTGTGGACATTATTATTTGTTAACAATGAGGAGCCCAGCAAGCTTTATGTGTTGTATGTGGTCCTTTGAGATTTGGAAAGCTTTTCACGCCCCTCCTCCAGATCTCTTATTAGAGCTTCTTGACCACATGATTAAATATACACGAGTATAAGAAAAGCTATGAGCATCGGCAATACTGGCTTAAAAATAATTTGTTTATTTTTATGTTTTACAGTTGATTTTTTTCTGGTCAGAGGCAGGGTGGGTCCAGTTTTCAGGAATCATGCCCGCCCAGTGTTGATCTATTACAGATCCTCGCCCTGCCCTCCCTCAGACATAGTCAATCAAAAGTCTGACTGGCCAAACGCTGCAAAGAGCAAAAAAATCCCGGATCCCAGTGGTACTCAAATATCATAATGTCCAACAATGTCACCCAGACTCCCTATTAATCAACCAAAAAGTAAAGGAATATTACTGTCTGTGCCGGCTGTGATGCAGTTTTTTTCCCATTAATTTCATAAGCTAACTTTTTTACTAAGTTTACATTGTTCAAGTATATGAAAGTATAATTTCTAGTATTAATATTCTTCTTTAATTTAGTCTCAAAATTATGTACAGTATTAAAAGCAAAGCTATAAAAATATACTTGTCACTACAGGTTTGTATACATGTCAGGTCTATACAATTTACTCTTATGCTGTTCTGGCAGCTATACAAAACACTGTGAGTAATTTCGGATTAAAAATTGTCTGCAAATAAAAACATGGCATACGCTCTTACTAAATGACCCGAACTAAAATTCAAGCCTGTGTACGAATAAATGTATTCACTTGAATATTTGTAACGGCCTTATGAGCTGCAGAATGTTCCTGCACAACGAATTATTTTTTTTAGCTCTATTATTGGTCATAGTAAGGGTAAGAATCTCGGAGAGAGAGAGAAATAGAGTATCATCAGAGCGAGAAATATAAAGAAGATAAGGAGAACAATAGATACTGGGACAAAGTAATTCATGCAGTAAGTGTTGCATCACAAAAGTAAATGTGCTTTGATAGTCTTAAACTCATTAAAACAGAAGATTAAAATTGGGAATGTCCAATATGGGGCCAAACCTTTTTATTTCTGCCTTGCTTGGTCAAAGAAATGTTCTGCTTTTATCAGTAGCTTTAAACTGCTTAACAGGTGTCTATCTGCCTTTAATACTGGCTGCAATACTTCAGATGACCAGAATTGTAAATGAGATTTTGTATAGGAGAGGGAGGCGCTGTGGAGTTTTCTGCAGTCTCGATTAAATATCATTAATTAATGCAGATTGCTCTGCATGTTTTTCTATACAATTTAATATTTGATCAAATGTTTGTCCTACTAAAAGAAAGATTTTATAAAATCCATTAAATCATAGATGAAATGATTTAATTTAATATTCAAGTTATCTGGGCATCCCTGATTTCAATTAGGAATTAAAAAATGACCAACAACAGGGTTCCAGAACCCTCGTTTCAATCTTTACCTCCAGTTGCTGATAATTAAGAGCTTGAAGTGCTCTTGTTGTAAATGTAGGATTTCCTTTTACCCCGAACATAATGCAAGAGATTGATCTGTAATATAAACTCTAGATTCATCACTATCACCATAGAACCGATGAAATGGTATTGTAGCATTTCATTCCAGAAGTGTGACTGCTGGAACGTCTCCATCCGTCACGATCTTCTCTCTGATGTAGAGTGAGTTTCTCTGAACAAATCTTTACTCACTTGTTTAACAAAGAAGGCTGAGTTGTGAAAGAAGCTCTTTGTGATGGAGCGTGACGGTTTCCCCCCAAACCAACCCCCTTGGGAGCCACTCAGAAGCAAGGAAAGTTAAAATACCCAGCGGCACTTGAGTGAGGTGCCAGGATTTCCTGTGGCACGAGCCAGAAAACGGATGAGCATGATGTCAGAACGATGAAGATGGGGGTGGGGGGGATGATGATGATCTGTAGCGTCAACACTGCAAGTTGCAACAAGTGAGTTTGTTGTATCTCCAGCTTAAATAAAACATTTCAGTGCTTAAGCAAAAACTGCCAGATTTCACTTGGTGTTAAATACAGAGGCTTATTTGCAAAATGGCAGTTAGTCATGAGGCGGAATTGGTACTAATCTGCCCTTTGTAGAATTTGGGGAGTCCTTCGGAAGCACAAAAGACTCCATGCTTTTTAAAGGAAGGAGTTCTTCTCCTGCTGTCAAAGTCCTGTGAAGTTTTTTGTCAGTCACAGTTCACAATCTGCAGCTTTTCCGTCTGTACCTCTCGCTCCGCTTGATTTTAGTTCTTCGGTTCTTATCTCCAGACTTTCTTATCGTCTTTATCTTTGCATCATGGAAAATTCAGTGGCATCAACAGTATTTGGTTGCCGGCGGTCCATACAAACACTTTGCATGTGTCTGAAATGGTCATTTTTTTGAATGACACTTGATCCTTGTTACATCAACATAAAACATAAAAACAAAAAACATAATGTATGACTTACGAGGTAGCCTTGAGCGTGTTGTGATTATTTGAATATTACAAACATGATATTAATTATACGGATGTATGCAAAACATACAGACTGCGAAACTAGAACAGATTTTGTTATGAAGTATACAAGTAAGTTAAGAAGTATTACATATACAAATACATCAGACCGATTCACTGCAGGTTTGATCCGGAGCCTCTTCATGACCGAGATCCGAGAAACAAGAAGCAATAACACAATAACAACTTTATTTCATTTTGTATGTGTACGGCACAATCACGTTTGGACTTCAGTCCCATGAATCCCAGAAGTAACAGCCCACTGAGCTGATAAGCATACACCTACTATTTGTTAGTGAAGTGCTACCAGACACAGAGCGTAGGATTTAAACACACGGTGCGATGATCCGTCCACCAACAATCTAATTAGTCTCTTTAAAACAAGAGTAAAACTCCATCATGGCTGACTGTTTAGCTTATTCTCCTATTAGCTGTGCTACTTTGATGCAGAAAACGAAATATCGCCCCAACATAGGCTCAGAGTCGAACCCTGATCTTCAACTACTCACTTAAACTCTTATATCTATCTATCTATCCATCCATCCATCCAACCCATCCATCCATCCATCCAGCTTTCCATCCACATCTCCCAACAATATAATTGGACCAACATCAAGTACAAAACGCATTTTGGCACCTCACACTTTCGTCAACGCTCCATCATTTCCTGACCTGTATTCTCTCCTAATTCTTAATCACTGTGTTTTTTTCCGAACCTGATCTCAGATTGCAGTCATGTTCTGCCCGGTTAGTCGGCAGGCCATTAGTTTTAATCCGGTGCAGCGCTGAAACTAATTGTGGTGGCTGCAGGCTAAAGCTTGGGGGACATTGGACGGGAGTGTAAAAAGCTAATTATACCTAACCAGGCCATGCTGCTGAAACAGGGTCAGTCTGCCAGTAGTCTCGGTCCCCTCATTAACCCGTCCTTTCTGCCTTAAAGCGATAGCGCCTGTCACCGGCCCTGTTCATTATTCAATTAGGACGCTTCAATTAACGCAACTTCATGGAAGGTTGGGTCACGGTGCTTGGTTTAACTGGCAAATTAAATAGTCAAGTATCTAAGAATACTGCTTCTGGGCAGGTTATGTCCCAGGAGAGAACAGGGTCTGATTATCCATTAGCGGGTATTGATTTTTGCTGCCAGGTTTGGATTTTTTATTGTATTTTTAGCCAAGAGCTGATGTCTTTATACAGCCATGATTTTTATGACATTACCATATGGGAAAAAAGCGTGTGTGTTTTATCCAGAGTGACTTCTGGAAGTTCTACAAAATGTACTTGGAACTTGAATCGCTCTATAGCTATGGCATTACAAATCTGATTTAAAGATATCAATCAGCTAAACGCAGGTAGTGCAGCTATTAAAGATGAAATCTTTCACTTCTGGTTTCTGTCTGTGTAGACTTGGCATCTTCTATGTTTATGTCTGGGTTTGGTTTACATCCTTAGTTTCATTCCAGCGCTTATGAAAAAAAAATGCCTGTCAGAGTGTATGTAAAATGCTTTAAAGTGGACTGGTGTAATCAACATTGTTATTGACTGTGAAGGTTGTCAGTACGATCATCATACATGTGTGGTTCGTATTCGGACCACCGTAAGCACGCAGGTTCGATCGGGGCAAAGCAAAGCTGCCGTAGGGAAGAGATCCGAGTTGCAGAAAGAGACGTACGTTGTAAGTACCTCTCAAACAAGACGTTTCATGACAAATTTCAAGGCCTCGAGCGCTTCATCTATTGAGGGGCCTCCTGAACCCCCCCGCCCCGCCCCCCGGGGAAGACAGAGAGAGCCAAGTGCGCGGGAGGAGACTGCACCCTCCGGCTGTTTCTCATTTTGCGTTTACGAGCGTGTCCCTGGCTGAGGCCGCAACTCGGCGAGGCAGCTGGAGAAGCAAACGCTCACAGCCACGTGCTCAACACACCGCCGAACGTTTTCCGTCCTCTCCTTCTCTTGTTTAAGGTGTTTGGGGGAAGGGGGGGTCGACGTGCAAGTCGAACGACTTCACAAATAAACCCAATGGCGAGTTTTAAACGGGGAATCTGGGTAGATGGGTTACAAGACGGGTTAACGTGGAGGAATGGGAGTTAACGCGTTCTGGATAGTGCTGTTTATAAACATGGCTGGAGACCGTAGGGAGATCTGTTTATGCTCACTGAGAGCTGAAACACTTCAGCAAACACCTCGAGAGTTTAAGCAAACACAGGCGGCACGCCAGCGTAGCTGTATCAGTGCCATGAGAGGGTCTGGTTTTTATTCAAGGGAAAAGAATCGACACATTTCCAGCCCGCTGTGAGATTATTATCCGGAATTATGTTCGATGATCTGATCCACTGAGTGTGATATATGCACACAGTATCAGATTTCAGCATCAACACATGATTCAGGTGGAACGTCTAATGGAAAGTTGTCTACGGTATATTGTAGGATTTAATATTTAGCTCTAGAACTTTGGAATTGATTTTTAAAAAGTTTAAGAACGTCTGATTGGACATGATCTTGAGCCAGGAGGTGTCATATATAGTTTAGAGCTTCTTCCCAAAGAATCTCAGAGTCTCCCAAAGTTTCTCAAAGACCTAAACATTCAATATATATATATATTTTTTTTTTCCTATTTTACCCTTCAGTCGACTTCGACCCTGGGTTACTCTGTGGACCGCTACCGATCCCCAGAGTATCTCCGCAATTACATTTTTACAGGGTAGGTTGCCAGGTCTTCCCTCAACCCTGTATCTCTACAGGGATCTTGTGTGTGACTACTGGACAATTTCACATTTCCGATCAACCTAGTGCATGTTT
>JAOUQU010000003.1:2234731-2256280 GCA_028566735.1 Ammoglanis amapaensis
TCCTTTCTTAGAAGAGTCAATAAAAGATCTGTGTAATCTGTCCACTTATGTTTCACTGTTAAACAGGCCATTTTTATTTCAGAAAAATACTTGGTTATACAAAATAAAATACAGAAATAAGGACAGACAATATTTTATTAGATTGAATAGAACAAAAAATCTACTTGTAAATTACAATAAACAATTAATTAATCAATTAAAACAATTAATTTTAAAATGTAAAATATATGTACATGTTCGAACTATCTTTGTATTCTATTTTTCTGTTTCATATTTTGGCTTTGTCTTCATTTTTCTCACCCCAAAAGACCAAATAACTTTCATATTTTTGTATTATTGATACTGTTGTTGTTAATAATATTCATGTTAATACTGTACAATAGACACTGTACATTTTATTATATTTTTATTAAATTACTGTATGTTTTAAGAAGCTTTTACCACTCCACATTAGGTGGGGAAAATATTTGTTATATGTGCAATAACCTCTGGAATGAAATATTAAAGGATAATAATTTCCTCCTAATGTTTTATTAAGTATTTTATAAGCACACTACTTTACGTTGCTGGAGATTGTTGTGCTGCATTTGTAAATAGCATGTTGTGTCATAGCTATGCAGGTTGATCACACCAACCTACCCTCCGAGGAGTGCGCCCAGCATTATAGAGAGCACGTTTGTCTCTACTGTGGTATGCCGGGGCATTTTATGCAGGATTGCCGAAGTCGGCCAAAAGAGAGCCACTAAGAGAAGGGGCCTAGCTGATTTAATGTTTTCCCCCTCACCCACCTGCTGTTAACAGTGAACTTGTGTCTTCTTAACATGTCATTTACTACTCTCGCTCTCATTGACTCCAGTTCTGAAGACAATTTAATAGATGAGGTCCTCGCTAAGCAGCTGGGCTGCACTCTGGACCCACTTTTGAACCCCCAGAGAGTGGTGGATCTCGTAGGCCAGTCAACAGCCCTTATTACCCACCGTACCCACCCGTTCACCCTCATCCTCTCGGAAAAATCAACACGAGGAGATTTCCTGTGCACTGATTAGCTCTCCTCGTGCCCCAATTGTCCTGGGGTATCCCTGACTGGTAAAGCACATCTCGGTCTTCAACTGGTCCTCCAGTCAAGTGCACTCTTGGAGTGTAGAGTGCCATGCCCATTGTCTTCGTGCTGCCGTTACCAAGCCTTTACCTGTGAAATCCTCCAGCACTAGTCCCTCCTCTTCGGACATCGCCGGAATGCCGTCCCAGTACCACGATTTACGCGAGGTTTTCAGCAGATCACACACGTGAACTTCCCCCACACAGACCCTACGACTGTGCCATCAACCTTCTTCCCGGGGCCCCGCTCCATTCCAGTCGACTATACCAGTTGACTTGTCCTGAAACCTTAGCTATGGACCAGTATCTTTCTGAGTCCCTGGTCGCTGGACTAATTCAGCCTTCCACATCCCCGCTGGGTGCCGGGTTCTTTTTCGTACAAAAGAAGGATAAATCTCTCCGCCCATGCATCGATTACCGAGGTTTAAACGCCATCACAGTAAAGAACAAGTACCCATTACCACTCACCGGTTCGATGCTTGAATGCCTCCAGGGCGCAACATTTTTTTTTCAAAACTAGACCTCCGGAACGCCTACCACCTAATCCGGATCCGAGAGGGCGATGAATGGAAGACTGCGTTTAAGACCCTACGCGGCCACTTACTTTTTCTAAGTGAATCCAGCTCAAGTTAACTGAGCTACTTAGATTTTAACTTATTAAAAGTGAGTGTTAATCACAATTTGATGAAAACTGATTTAAGTCAACGTACTAGTTTTAATTAAATACCATGTTTGCATTTACAGTGTGCAGACACAAGGAGAACATACAAAATCTTGTTTGTTTTGACCTCATGGGCCACAGCAGAGTATAGCAGTGTCTCCTGGCAGCGCTGGGGATTTTGGGCCCCATGAAAGAATATGACTGGGGCTTTCCATGTGTAATTTACATGTTTTACCCTTGTCCTGGTGGCCTTCATTTAGTTGTGCGAGTTTTTCTCCCACAGTCCATAGACACAAAGCCAGGTTAATTGGGGATACTGAAACGGTCCTTTCTTGGCTAACATGTACAGAGTCTGTGTAGTTACACACACGCTTATAGACAAACTTAAAATAATGTCTCCCTCTGCTGGTTGACAGTGACATATCATTTTGATACGCAACAAAAAAATCTAGAAAATACTAGTAACAGCAAATGTTACGTCATTAGTACAAATTTACATATTCATGCACAAAAATGTTTAATATATGCGCGTTTTTTAGAATTTAAAATACCTTTTCAACATTGTCTTTTTTTTACACACAAAGGAACCAACCCTCCACATTTAACCCAATGCAGTGAAACTCACACTAGTGAACACACACTAGGGGGTAGCAGTGAGTACACATGTCCAGTGTGGTGGGCAGCCCCAGGTGTCCGGGAAAGAGTTAGGGGTTCGGTACCTTGCTCAAGTGCACTTTGTAGCCTAATAATTAGGGTACAAGGCGAGTAATTTTATGGACACTGGTTCAAACCTGACTATAGTCTAGGGTCAACCCAACTGGACAGTGCTTGCAGCAGGATGGTTTAATACGTGTTAAGTGACATCACACATCTTGCGATGTGACTTTTGTGTGCGCACACTTCGTCACTGCCCTAATAAAGAACCCTTACACTGTGTGAACAACAGCCAATCACTGTCCATGTGTCCATCTTCAAAGCTGCAAGTGTGTTATTTTTAAGGACTTTCGCGATTCGAGATTGGTGACAAATGTTGCTGGTGCTTGTGGCTACAATCAGTTTGAGAATGTTGGCTTGAGGTATTTATTTTATTTATATAAATCTACAGCAGACTGATTGTTTAGAACCGCTGTAGCTAGCTTAGCTTAACCCGTCGGTACTTTGATCCATGCTATTCTACAGTGTGCTTTAACAACGAGCATCTTTCATCAACTGTCATGTTCTTATCTGAAACGCATTCGCACCCAAGTAGCTCTTTAGTGTGATGTGACCCAGGCACATCTGGACATCATCCTGAGATGAGATCTTCTCTCATTTCCGGCAACAGAGAGTTCCCGAAGGTGCGACGAACGATGCAGGGTGACTATTTTTACCTATAGAGTTGTTACTTACCATGTTATAGTAGTGGCATCCTACTCAGCACCATTATAATCTCCTCCCGAAACAATACAACACACTTCGCCAATGTCTGCTCCCTGTACACCTCGATATTCTCACCCCATACTAACTGAGAGACTCAACACAATAGATGGTGTTATTTTAAGTTGGGACATACTTTCCCTTCCCCCTGTTTTTTAACAAGTCAATGCTCAATTTACAGATGTGCCTGAGGAATAATCCTGCACCTTTGAGGCGGCGCTAATCCCCATCACCCCCTAGCGAGAGTTCCGTCGGGCTAATACGAATGCAAGCGGGGGAGCGTGGTGACAGGCCCAGCACAACACACCAATTTAAAGTATTGTTTCTTAATGATCACTTTCATTCGTACGCCACCTGCATTTTGCCTCTATCTCTCTCGTCCTCTCTCTCTCTCTCTTTCTCATCCATGGGCAGTGTTTTATCAAACGCTCCAGTCTTAATGATAATAAACTTTTGCATAAAGGTAATTACTTAATCTGGACAAACCTGTGTGTTAAGCAGAGCTATTAAGAGCAGCGGTGATAAATCAGCATGATAGAGGAGACTGCGTGATTACCTTACGCTGTAATCAGTCTTAGCCAACCTGGCCATTTTAAGTACCTAAATTACGCAAACAGCATGCTAACAACACAACGCTGATGAAGGAGGCCTCTCCCGTCTGATCTCAAGCACCATGATGCATGGACCTTATTAGTCTTTAGCCCAGATGTAGCTGAAGGACGCTGATAAGTGTCACCTCGCTTTTGCCCTCTTGCCCCTGCAGCTGCACAGCTTTGGGCAGACTTCCTGCGTTTACTGGAGACAATTCCACTTTAGGTTTTAACTTTATAACCTCGGTTGGACTCCAATGCAAGACCGCAACTCGTTACCTTTACCGGAAATGTTCTAGACGTTGGTCACATGTGCAGCAAATCCATCATCCATCCAAATCCATGTACAGGCAAAATTAAGCATCATTTCCCCCATAAGCATATTGGACTCCTACACTACATTATTATGTGTATTAGTATAGATGTAATAGCGTAATAATGCCTGGAGGAGCTGGAATGTGTCTATTTTGATGTTGCTGCAAGAGGCTTAGCTCGAAGAACGTGTTCCAGATCAACTCAATATTCTTTAGCATTTTTCTTATTTACATTTATACGCTCATGGCACAAAGTAGAAGCTTTGAATAAAACAACTACCAAATACAATCCAAAGAAGTGTTAAGGGGTTTTTCCCAGTTAAGACTGGAGGTCATGTGCACTACAAAGCCAATTCAGCGCTACACCACTACGAGGCATTGAGTTTCCATTATGGTTGATGTTGGAGCTGAGCAATGTTTTGATAGTGCGCCGATTGTGGTCTGCATCGTTTCTACTGATAGTTAGAACATTTCAGATGTGCACTATTCGATGTAAATGTATAAATCAGCCTTTACAGTTTAACAGTGTCATTCTAGCAGTGATCTTCCAGTGGTTCCAGTGGTTACACATGAGTTAGTGTTAGGGTTATTACATTAAATATAATAGCCTGAAGCTCTCAAATGCTGTTTAAGGACTTTGACAGGCACCTGCGCAGAGTCCAGGGGTTCTACTAAAGGGTATTTTAATGCATTTACACCCCTTCCGACCTGTACACAGCCTTCAGTAAAGTAATACTAATAATAGTGGCAGTATTAATGTAATTAAATTATTTTTAAAAGCTCATTTACTCCATATCTAACTAATATGAACGACATATTCTGTTGTAATGTGGACCATTACTATAGATTTCTTTTAAAAAGCTGTGAAGATGATCAGAAAAAAAGCCTTCTGCATTCTTGAGCCAGCTGTGTAACAATCTGCAAGCCGAGCGTCTCAAAATGCCCCGAGTTACCTTGGCAGTCGACGTCCCAGTGTGCTTTGCATGGGGGACGTGAGGCCTGGTGGTGTGTAATGGTTGGCATGATGCTATGTATGCAGTTAAGCCTCTGGCCGCCTTGTTCCAGAGGAATTTCCTGTCTAATTCCCCCCCCTCCTCCCCGCTTCTCTGGATGATGACAGAAAGGCTTTTAATTACGCTACAAGGGCCGACCTGCTCGCCGAATCATTACTGTTATTGAGCACTTCCTATAAGGTGGAAACACAAAGCTTTCAGATCCGAGGATTAGATCTACACAAAAGCAGATCCAGAGCTTTTATTTGCCTTTACTTTTGTGAGAGCACTTCGAGCAGAACGAATATATCTGAGTCTGAAGAGCTGCTTATTAAGTTAAGGAGTGATTATGAAGACAGGTTTTGTCTGCAGGCTGGTAAAACAGGTTGAGAACAAATTTGATGAGTGGGACTTTAGCAGTAATGAAAAACACACACACATGTCGATACTAGATTTAGAATTAAAGCTGCAATCCATAAGATTGTTTTGTTTAGTGCATCACATTTGCATGCATCAGAGGTGGTCGTATTATTATGTCTCATGGGTGTATAATACTGTAATTATAAAAATGAATTCCCTAAAACGGAGCTTATACATGTGTGTATGATGTACTGAATTGTGGCTCTTCATTCTGGGACACATTTTCTGAGGATTTAAAGCCTAAAAATAATATTTGTTATATTTGGATTTAATATATTTGAGCTTTTCTATTTAGCTTTTTCAACATTTACCATTTTAGGCATTTTCTAAATTGTAATTGCAAAAAAACTGGTAGATGGAAAACCTGTTATTGAATCACCAGGACAAAGCATTATGGGTAAACCTTTCTGCACATCACAGCAGAATCAAAGCTCCACTCTGACTGAGAAACGGATTCACTTCCTGGCCTGCATCCACCCCACATGCTGAGACAAATGTTATCACCGTAAGACTAATAAACATGAGAGGTGAAGTGGGTCCCCCGAGGGAGGGGGCAGATCACTGAAGCGAGTAAACGTCGCTCTTGAACTCTCCAGAGCGCTTGTCTTTTGTTCTTCCGGAACAATAGAGCTGTCCGTTTGATAGACTAACCCGACTCGGTGGATCCTGAGACAGGTGCCGGATCCTTGTTGTGCCTACAGGGGCCGACTTCCTGTAATTCGGAGATGTAGGGAACATACCTGAGACCTGAAGCGGCCTTCAAAACTTATCAGTCTTAATATTTTGAGCTCTAGGGAGCAACCAGAACCCTAAAACAGCTAAAATGGGCAGCATGGTATATTAGAAGTTGTATGGTTGTCCAGGCGGCACGGTGGCTGAGTGGTTAGCACGGTCGCCTCACAGCAAGAAGTCCCGGGTTCGATCCCCGGGACTTTCTGTGCGGAAGTTTGCATGTTCTCCCCGTTTCAGCGTGGGTTTCCTCCGGGCACTCCGGTTTCCTCCCACAGTCCAAAAACATGCACTAGGTTGATCGGAAATGTGAAATTGTCCCGTAGTCACAGAAACATGATCCCTGTAGAGATACAGGGTTGGGGAAAGACCTGGCAACCTACCCTGTAAAATGAAATTGCCAAAATACTCTGGGATCGGTAACGAACCACAGAGTGACCCAGGGTCGATTTCGACTGTAGGGTAAAAATCATCATCATGGTTGTCCAAGACCTGTACAACAAACATAAACACCAGGTCTCCGTTCAGAGAAAAGTGCTAATAAGGACTACACGTTGAAGGTCCGAAACGTTTGTATTTAGCCGACCCAGTTTTCTTTTCTTGTCATCTTGGAATGTCCTTGATCCCAGCCTTCCCTTCCAGTAACTCACCCCAGCATTAGTTAAGGGGCATTAACCAGATCCGGGAGCTGAATAAAAGTGTCCCGCATGTCCCCCCCCCCCTCCTCTCCTCTACTTCCTTCACACAGTTCTATTATTCTGCTCAAAAGAATCACAAATATCCTTCTTCCCTTTTCACGAGATTGGCGAGGTCTGTCCTCACTCACACAACACCACCGTCCCATGGTGCAGCCTGGCTTTTGAGTTGGTGAGGTTTAATAGGAAGCTTTTTTGCTAAAAGGTCAGATCTGAACACTGCCATACGGACCTTCGGATCACTGCCGCCTCTTCAGGAACCTCCACCTCGCGTTTTCACCAGCTGTGCACCATTATTCTGGTGCTCTGCACTTTCTGAATGTCAGGTGCATTTTATGGTGTTTTGCATCAGTTAAGCCCCACCTGGGGCATTTTCCATAAGAAACGCTGTATAAAACAAGGATGACTTCATGAAATCACACACCGTCCTCACCAGTCCAGTCAGAAAACATGTTTTATAAGCATGTGCTGGATGTTTATGGTGATGCTAATTATATATCTGTATTAAAAACTTGGATACATTCCAGTCTGTCATAAAATGTACACATAGAGCACTAGTTAGGTAAAGTGTAGTATTACGATGCTAATATTAGCGTAATACTTTATGTTTCTACTTAAAGTCTGTGCTTTATATTCCAATAAAAGTGCCATAATTAATAAAAAGAAATAACAAATCTAAGTTGGTTGCTACATTTGATATGTATAAGTTTAAAATGTTATGCATTTCTTGGGACTGGATCACGTGCAAAACATAATTTTAGATTTTTCCATTCCTGTATTCCATTTTCCTACAAGGCTGTGATGGTTTAGTGGTTAAGGTCCTGTGCTAGAGATCAGAAGGTCTCCGGTCCGAGCCTTTCGTATGATATTTTGGATAAAAGCGTCCGCTAAATGCTAAAGATGTAAATGTCTGATAGCAAGAAAAGAAACTCAACATACCAGAACTTATCAACATGATGTTGTTTTCTAATCGTATTTCTTTTTAAGACCTGTTGATTTCATCTCGGAACGTCGTGATAACGTTGAAGCTAAAAACCCTGCTCAGTTCCTCTAAGGCAGAAGCATATTGGTTTTGTTTGTATAAAACGAAGTGGGAAGAAAAGCGAAGCTTAAGAGAACAAAGACTCTAATTAGGAACAAAACTCTGTAAAAAGAATTTAAGACTCTCCGAAAACCGCAGTGAAAAACAAACTGGGTTTCTAGAAAGATCAACTGTGGTATCTCGTTATCACAGGGGCTAATGAAGGCCGCTCGGATTTAATGGGCCATCCTGGAGAGCGCCAGGGGCGCATTTATTACAGGAAAACGTTAATTTCGATCCGCTTTCATTCCATATAAAAATTCCACACGAGAGAAGCCATAATGAAAAAATGCTGTACTAATATAAGCAGGACTGACTGTAAACGCTGTGTCACGCGCAGCAGCTTCAGCTAGTAAAGTCTTGCTAAGCAGCAAACAAACATCTTATTAAAGCTTTTGTTTGGATTTCTTTTTTTTACCAAGTGCAAGTAGCCATCAAACATCCAAAATGAAATTATGATTGTTAAGCTATGTAACAAAGATGATAAGAATTAATCTATTATTATTTGTGTTTAAATAAATAAATGTACACCTGTGCCACCTCATCACATTGTTTTGAATGCCGTGATGCTACCTGTGTTAGCCTTGTAGCTAGACACTACGTGTTTAAATAACCTTATTTGGCCTTTATAAAGTCTTATAAAGCGATCACTAGAGCCCTCAATAATAGACAGCTGTCTAGGTAGAAAGCAAGGCAGCTCAATATGTTTTTAAAAAACAACCCTATAGTCTATGTATGTAGTCGTAGTTCCTGGCTGAAAGAGCGTGCCAGATCTAAACAGCTTCAATATAGTAACTTTTTTATTAAGTAACACTTTTTATTGTAACAGGAACGACATTGTAACGATGAAGATCGTAATTAGTCTGGTTACTCGTTACTAAAAAGATTTGCAGTGTCGTTATTCCAATCATTGGTCACATAACATTAGTAAGCAAGCTCTGTCCTTTGCCTTTATTCCTATTTCTACACTCTGAATGCACCCCTTCTCTCTAACACTGGGGTTTGTTCATGTTTTGGGGTCATTATGATGTGTGTTTGTGTGTTCGGGTAGAGCATACATGTCTCATGCCGGACGGAGGAAGTATTTTCACCCTGCTGTCAACTACGGTTTGCGTCGAGGTCTTGCTTCTCCTTGATAGCGTCCATCATGCAACGCTAGTTCAAAGTGTGTCTGGCCTGCGCTTCTTTGTCGAAAGCCCAGTTGGATCCCTTTTATGTCTAAGATGTAGAATTTCTCAAGACGACTTTGATTATTTATTTATTGCACTTCTCTTGTGTGATAGTGCCAATATTTTACACGAAACGGCTCGGCCTGCTCTGAGACATGTCTCACTGTATTGTTGGCTTTGAAAGTCTGACTTGTTTTTTTTGTTTGTTTTAAACTTCTAACAATTTTTCCCCCTCTTTATCTGCAGGCCCTCATATTTTCCCGACTTTCCACACTCCGATTCCCATCGACATGCGTCACCACGAGGGCAGATACCACTATGAGCCTCATGCTCTTCATCCTTTGCACGGGTAAGTCACCACACACTTTCACCACCCTGTTCCCAAAAATGAGTGTGTTTTATATTGAAACACTTGCTGCTGAACTGTAGGACTTTCAGCACATCTGATCACGTCCGAGATTTGAATCAGACGTCAACGGTGATAGACTGGCATCAGACCAGTGCGCCAACGTGTAACAGTATATTGTGGCATTATCATACACTACCTGTTGCTTGTTTTACCAGACTAATGACAGAGCCCCATGGACTACTGACGAATACAAAATGTGTACCCCCCCCCCCCCCCAAAAAAAAAAGCATCAGCTGTGGAACCAAATCCTCAAAGGCCCAAATAAAGGCACCACTAGATAAGCCTGTAATCTAGGCTAACCTTCGGACCTTCTACCTCCCTTCTGAATTCTGAATCAGGAGCTCCGTGTTGTAAAACACAAAGTGGGCCAAACAAGTTTTGAAGTTCCACTTTGTTGTTGTCAGTACCGCTAGAAAACTACTTTATTTTCCTCATCCGTCTGGTGAAACAGGGTCTGCCTCCGAGGCTGGTTTATCTTAAGAAAGGGGTCGAATAAATCAATAGAATTCTGGAAGTTGTGTTTTTACATTTAAATTCAGAGATTTTGATGGTGATACATACGGTGTGCCCGGTAGCAGCCAGCCTATTCATCATAGGCAGCGGCGAGCGCTGGGTGGTGGGGGACGTGTCTACACATACTACTTGGTCGCCTTGATTAATGTGATGTGATCTTGACAGTACAACCCTAATTCATCAAGGTCTTGATCTAGCTGTCTTTCTCGCTGCCTGCGCCAAATTCATCTAATTACAGGGACGTTGCGCGGCAAATTAAGCATGGTGTCGCCCGTGGCAAGCCAAGCCACTTTGTTACAGTCGTGGCGCGCTGTGTCAGAGGTCCCAGCTCTGATCGTCTAACATGACACCTACTTACAGGGCGCTTCATCATTGTTTGCATATACCATAATGAGAGCGCTGGTTATTTTGTCAGAGCTGTCAGCCGAGCGAGAAAACTTCCTTTCCTTTTTTCGAGAGGGAAGCACTGCTCAAGTGACAGAGTCAGGTGATTCATCTCCGGAGCGGCGCAGTGGAGCACTGTGGGAATTCAGGAGATGGAGAGGACTGGGGGCTACATATTGCACCACCCACTTGTCTTAGTCGCTGATACACATGCCGACACACACTTCCCCCTATTCCGGATTGTTCTTTGTCAGATGAAACACTAGGCTGTGTAGAACTGAAGACGCAGATTTTAAATCACGATGATACGAAGACTACTCATGATACGATACCGCGATTTGCGAAAAAAACTACGTAACTACGTTACAATTTTTTCATGATTTGATTTGAAGACAAATTATTAGTTTTTTTTGTGTTGTGTTGTGTTTTTTTTGTGATGATCATTTTAGCTCATCAATAAAGGTTCTTTTACTTCTAAGAAAGTTTCCAACTCCGAAATGTAATATAACGCCAGCCCCTCCTGCTGTTTAAAGTGAATATTAAATATACTTCATCATTAATTCAACAGTATCATCAAACTGAGTCCATTTAAGTCGATTCTTGTTGAATCGTTACGTCTGAAATTGTCCAGTGTATATGTGATTACAACAATCTGTAGAATCTAAAATACTACTTTCACCACTGTGCTTATACACACAATTATTTTATTTTAACTCAAAATATGCATTTTAACTCAATATGTGCAGTAAAGCACAGGTTTACACACAATAGGGGGCAGCAGTGAGCACACATATCCGGTGCAATAGGCAGGTGTTCGGTGCCTTGCGCAAGAGCTCATAGAGTCATAATAGTCACCCAATAATAGTCACCTAATAATATACAGTAAGAAGGTCTTGGGTACAATGTCCAGATTAAGCGGTCCGGGTCCTTAAAATGAACACCCCTAATGAGCACAAACACAGTGACAAACACCCAGAACTAGGCACCCTCTTGATGCAGGCTTGGATCTCTTTCCTGCCAGGTTTGTGAATGGGCATCACAGTCCAGCTTCTATTAGCCTGAGTGGCCATGAGAATAGGCTCTAGCGGGCACCTGATTGCCTATCGCCAGGAGAAACAGGTGCGCTGTCCATCTGCCCGGCACGAGCGCTATACCAGTATGGGCATCTAATACAATGTCCTCATCACAGGAACCTGGCACCAAAATCTTTTTTAACAATAGCCTGGCATTAAGAGCTGGGAGATGAATAGGGTGAAAGCACAGTGTTGTATCTGTGTTGTTATTACACGGGGCAGAATGATGACACAGACTGATTGTTGACGATCACAAACGAGACCGTGTAATTGCAACGCGCTACTGTTATTAGTCTCGGTGGGAAATATCACGTTAGTCGGACGCTGCAATTAAATATCGAGTGTGGAAATAAGCAGTCGTTACATATTTCACAATAAAAGTTCAGTGCAGCATTTATTAACTGTATTTCTGTCTGGGGCGACTTTGTCCAGATACATGCAGTGCTAGTATAAATAAATGAATAAATTTCTTTTGGCTGCTACCATTAGTGGTCACCACTGATTTGACATATTTTTTGTGCTGGTTGTCTTTTTTAACACAACCCTCTTATTTATCTGGGACTGGACTGGCTTCTTCATTCTAGTATCTACCATCTACCAAGAGTCAGATGTGACTAGGAGCTTTTTTGTGAATAAACTTATAACATTGGCATCTTTTATTTGCCATTATTGATTTGGCATAGTTTTTTTCCCTGGATGGCCTTCCTGACACAACCCCTACAATTCAACCAGGCTTGCCACTGGCACTACAGTGCACTGATTTATGCATCCTTGTAGCAAGGTTCTGAACCTGCTCACATGAATTTGGACAGTGGGAGGAATCGGGACAGCCGTGGCCTGGTGGTAAGAGAACTGGGCTTGTGATTGGAAGGTTGCTGGTTCGAATAACTTTAATAACGAGAACCTTCAGGTCATGACTGAAGTGCCCTTGTGCAAAGCACCAAGCCCTCACTGCTGCCCCTAGTGTGTGTTCACTGCATGAATTGGGTTAATAGTACATTTTTGTTTGGAATATACAAATATAATATAAAAGTAATAATTACAGAAACATATGAATAATGTGTACAGTATATACATTCATATATAAGCAGCCACAAACAGGATGGAATAAAACACAAAGACTAATGAGTAACTGGCTGAAAACCAGTTCAATAAACCTGAATGATGTCAAGCTAGTGGAAAACTTTTTATAAGGTACAAGTTTGTCGATACACAGAGTGTACTGTGTCCGTCAGTTCATAAATCAAAGCGTGTTCAGGTGGAACATTTTAAGCTCAGGAGTTTCAAGTAAGCTTTTTCCAGTCAGTATCTGGATGGTATTCAGACTGGATGAAGTCGTCTGTGCAGTCAAAAAGTCTGATGAATTGTCAGGTGCTGGACTGGATTGGTAGGATTAGACTAGGAGAGGTCCGCTAGGGTAGCTACAGAAAAAAAATATAGAAATTCCTAGACTGTAGTTTGTAGACTGTAGAGAAATAGGGGAAAAAATTATATCGATGTGTATCACCCATCTTTGCTTTTGTAATGATTCTTCTTTATGAGTAAAATGTCGATGCTTGAACTGGACGTTATTGATGACGGTTATTAATTGTGTCTCTGTATTTGTCCCCAGAGCTCCGACGTTAGCGGGGAGTCCCGTCATCTCGGATATTTCCTTGATCCGACTTTCTCCTGGTGGTCCAGCTGAGTCGCCTTTCAGTCCCCCTCACCCTTATGTCTCCCCCCATGTGGAACACTACCTACGCTCGGTCCACGGGAGCCCAACACTCTCTATGATCTCGGCGGCCCGCGGGCTTAGCCCTGCAGACAGTGAGAGCACACACACACACACACACACACACACACTTCAATTCACTGTTTGTTTGTAGGTTTTCTTGATTTAGAAGATCCGTGTCAGTCAGATTCAGTTTGTGTTTAGTCACTTTCACTACTGAGTTTGATTTAAATATTTCTTATTTATTTTTCTTTCTAAATTCAGATTTAGCAAATATCAAGTGAACCATTTCGTTTTATATCAGGATTGATAGTTTATTTTGTTAATTCAACATACGTATACTTCAGTTTAAATAAATGTAACTTTTATATTATTAACTTAATATTATATTATCTTAATGTACAGTTCTAATTGTAGGTTGCATTATATAAAAGAAGTTGCTAAATTCACGTTTGCTAAATAAGTATAGAAGCATTTGCTAAAAGAAAAAATATATATTTTAATTTATTATATATTCTTTGTCTGGAAAGTTATGATGTCTGATCATTAATATGAATAAGGAAACAATCTAAATGTCTGTTAATATAAAATGCAGATGATTCATTTTTCATTCAATTCATACTGCATTTAATATTAAATGAAGTACATAAATAAATGAAATAAAATCCATTCTTTATAACAGCTATACACTGACATCTTTCCCACATAGTATTTTCTCTACTGTGTGGAAGGTTCATTGGGTGGAAACAAATGAGTGAAAAGAAATCCACCCGTCCCGCTGACAATTTTCTCTTTCATGCTGAATTACTACAACAGGCCGAGGCGCAGAGGCCAAATAGCAAATAAATCACCTTTTACAGTCTGTCGACAGTAATGGCTGTGTGCTTTTAAACTTAAATAAGCAGCGTGCAGGAGATCCTGACAGCGATAAAGCCGGAACGTAGGAGAAGAAGATAGCATGGGCTGATTTAACTTGCAGATGGGTGGATGTGGCCTTGAAAGGAAGATTCGCTTGTTTAGGTTTATGTGCTGATACAGCCGAGCCGGCTCGAAGCACAGCATGAGGATTGAGATATTCAGGACGTATCTTATTGTTGTTTATATTCAGCTCTGATTTATGAGTCTGAAGAAGCAAATGGGGTGCGGAGGGTAGTGTGGTGTAACAAACTAGCGTCTCGGGATGTGGGTTTGAATCTTCTAGGTGCTTCTTGAGCCAACTAGAAACAGTTTGATGCTGTGTGAGTTACACAACGCGTCAACAGTTATGTCATTGATTCACGGACTGATATGTCATCGCTTTATTAGTCTTTTCATGAATTTGGGTTCAAATCTTCTAGGTGCTTTAACTTGCCTCGTAGTAGATAGTTGGTTAAAGATGGGGTGCAAATAAAAAACTTCTTTTGAGGAAGTTGCACAGATGACACTGATGTATATTTCACTAGCGAACTAGCACCAACATTTAGAACACCCTAGTCTAAGTTCTAGTCTTGGCTCTGTTGTCTGGGGTCCATGCCGCGGGCACAACTGGACAGTGCTTGCAGCCGTGCAGAATTGGCTATCATGTTTTCTGGGTAAGTAAGGAGGACCGGACTAAGTGGGTTGGAAGGCCTTCTTGAATTTAATAAGGCGATCCCGTGCATTAGAAGATAAATTAACAACATTAAATCAATTCACAAAGGGTGTAAAAAAAAGAAGAACACATTCTAGGACGAAATCTTAAGAGGTGACAGAATTACAGGGAGTCGCAAGGGTGCGCCGTCGTCCTTGGGTAGCTTGGAAAATGAAAAAAAACGTTAATGAATATGAATGATGCAAAATCTTAGCTTAAATACTAGCTTTATATACTAGACAGGCACAGACTGGGTGAGACGTGGCACAGAGGTGAGTTTCAAAACACAATTACTGCTAATTGTTGGAAGTCAGTGGTAATTTGTTCAATATGGCGCTCGGCGCGTTCACACACCGAGTGAGAAATGTACACATTCATGGGAGCACAGTGGGAGCGGTGTAACGTCAGTACCTTGTAACTGTGTGTAAATGTGAACCATATGCTAAGGTGGACTTGTGGTCTGCATGTTCGGGTGTGTAAAGCAGATTTGACTCTTACGTTCGTATTGCTTCTGACACTTTTAACTGAACTTTAGTGGGTGCAGAAGGTCTGAGTGAATTGCTTTTGTGGCTCTGTGTTCTTACCGCTCCACTTCAACCTTCAAATAAATCCTCACAAAAACGTAGAGAAACAGTTGTTTTTTTGTTTGTTTGTTTGTTTGTTTGGGAGGGGGTGAGATTGTACATGAAGGTTATGAAATAAACGTTTAATTATTTCTCCTTGCAGTAGCTCTTGAGCACCTGAAGGAACGAGGACTGTTCGGTCTCCCGCCTCCTCCTCCTGGAGCCGAGTTCTATCACCCAATGCCGAGTCACAGGAGTCCGTACGGTGACTTAATCACGGCTGGTTCTGCAGCCGCTGCCGCCGCCGCCATTCATCTTCCGGACTACATCAGCCCAATGGACAGTGAGTTACACAAAACACACCAACGAACAACAGTCATGACATTGATTCAGACTTTAAGTGTATTGAAACCATTGAGTATTGAGTTTGTTTTGAGTTACATTCGTTCCGTGATCCAGCTCGTGTCTCAACTAGCTCGTATCTCAAATCTAATTTCTCATTAAAACCAATCGGAATGTTATTAATCGATTCCAAACACCCTGTTGCCTAATTGAATTGATACTTTTTTTTATTCGTATGGTTTCACTTGAGTTCATTCTACACGAACGATTCTTCACTGCCTTCACTACGCAGAAGTCATTCAGCACTGAATTCTGGGATTGCCTTATTTAATCAGTGAGCTTCCGGTGCTGAATCTTTTACACTGAATATAGTGTTTATTTCTGAAGACAACGTAGTAGGTAGAAAAATAAGGCAATTCTTGGATCAGTTATTTGGATTTCAAACAGCAAATTTGTGGAAAGGTTACGAACCTTTCAGGCCTCAGGAATAAAATAAGATCAACCAAATATTTATTAAACATTGGCTGAATTTACGGACTTCATTCACATCACTAGTTTTCCCACAGTCAGTGCCAACACTGCGTAAACACGCCGTGCGAACACCGAGCTGACATTCGTAAGAGTCTTTATCTCCGGGGCAATTGTGTGTTTAACAATAAATACCTGTTTCCATTCACACTTTATTTTAACTCACCTTAAAAGGGGACGAACGTCTGGTGTGTCTGGCATCGCTGGTTCCAGAGCTTTGGCATACCGCAGCCGTTGTGTGTCGTTTATTAAACTGTTTATTGAAACCAGACACCAGGACTCGTAGCATAACCTGAAATGGGAATGATGATCCAGTTTGGATTGCTGGCTGAGCGCTTTTTAGATGATGCCGGGACACAAGATGAGGACAAAAGTCGGGCATCGCTGGTTTCATTTAACGGGTAGTTTATCTTGAACTCCCCAAAAAAATAAAAAAAAGAGTTTTAAGTTAGACGTCTTTAAATTTCTCAACCCTTAAAGAAGTGGCTAGTCAATAAGTGATGGACTAGAACTTTGTCCAGGGTGCATTCCTTTTTTCAGCTTCAGACTCAGCTTGGTCAATAATTAGAATAAAGCATTTACTGTCCAATAAGGGGCCCCCTAAACCTGTGGAGCCTCACTATAGGGGGTCAAGAATTCAGGCCTGATCCATCATCGTCATCTAAAGAATTTGTGCCATTATTAAAACGGTTATTTTTCTGGATCAGGACTCAATCTCTTGACATCTCTGTCGCAACTTTGTATCCACAATTTTCAATCTTAATTCAAAGTTAAGGTTAACCGGAGGCACTCAGCTTAAATCTATCCCACGGCAGATCGGTGTGGAGACACAGTCGCTCCTAGTCAGACATGATTCCTCCAATAAGTCCAACTTAACACATTGATCGCTATCAAACGTCTACCGTCACATGCCTGCTCGTCCGACTAGAGAGAGAAAGCTGGAAGTGATTAGAGTTGTGTTAGAATAATTATCCAATAAAATCCAGTGGCTTACGGTCCCATCTTTAACACTGAGCAAACGTTTACTCAACCTTTAACGTGGGCCAAACAGTCAGCTTTCTAAAAACAAAAACCTCTGTGACTCCTGTTTTGTCTTTTGCTTTTCTGTAATCGGTTTGACTAGGCCATACCCTGGTCAAAGCCAAAACTTAATAACTCAGTAATAAATAATGATAAATGAGTGAAATCTGAATGAACAAATCTGAGAAAATGCATGAATGCAAATCATTTTACGTGAATGTAACATTACATTTATTTAACGTTAATATATGTAGCATTTTAGGAGTGACATATTATACTTTTTTAAAGTTATAGAAGGTTTATGGGCTCTACAAAATATGTCTTTTTCATATGAGGAGATGTTACTAGTTTAAACCCTTTTCTCAATACACTCTTTTGAGCTACATTACTTATGCTAAAAAGCTATTGCCATAAACGCTCCACCTCCTCAGTGTTTACGCTTTACTACCATTAAATAAACATGATTTTTATATGTGTTAACTTGAGTTAGCGCAACAAAGACAGAAACACAAAACTCTAAAGTACTTACATGGACAGTAGGATCGCTGACACATATCTTTCTATAAATTGACTGTCCACTGTCCATTTACATTTTCGAGATTTAGCGGATGCTTTTATCCAGAGCGACAGGCATGATGGTAGATAGTCTGAACAATTGAGGGTTAAGGGCCTTGTGCGAGGGCCCAGCAGTACCAACTTGGCAGGACTATACCCGCATTAATTGTTGTAGTCACTAGACTACTACTACCCTAAAGGTATGTTGTACAGCCAAGTGTAAGTACAGGACAATAATAATAATCACACACACACACACACACACACACACACAGCAGTAGTTTGTGTACTGCTTGTGTTGGCAAGAGCTGTGATGGAATCATTATAAACGTCCGGTTGCCTGAGCTTCTGGTTATAACCCCTAATCACACACACATATTCACACATGGCTTTGCCAACACCAGCACTAATGTCTAGCACCTGTTGGGCTAAAACACACACACACACACACACACACACACACACACACACATAAGAAAAAAGAGTTGGAAACTACTGTCTTAACGTTAACAGTGTTTTTAGTTCAAATTAAACAGTGTTTAGACAGTGTTGGTTCACTTTATTATGGCCACTATTTTCAATAACTGCAATAGCAGAGCAGCTCATGAAGGACGTTACCAGGATGATCAGAAATGTCCAATATTGGACTTCTAGGTACTATTCAAGGTCAGTGATGACTTGGTGGACCCATGAGCAAGGTACTTGACCCTCAGTTGCTCACAGAACAGTGTTTTGATGTAGTTGCAAGTCACTTTTAGATGACGGCGTCTGCTAAATGCTGAAAATGTCAATGTACCCTGACCTGCTAATTTCAGACTTGAACCCACTAGAGTATCTGTGGGAGCAGATAATTGCTTAAAGCTTCTGCAATTCTGTCGACCTTTCTGTGCACATGACAGTCACTTTTAATATGAGGTCATAATACTGTGACTCAACAGTGCCTAGTGATGAATGTGTAGAATTACTGTACGTTCAAAATACGAACAGCACATTCCTTTTCTGTTCAGTTTATCAGACTCGTTGCCTTTTAATTCTAACGAAATGTGTTAAATTACCCTCATTTACCAAACCGATACAGAATGTTGATTGTTATCTCTGTAATTATAGTAAATCCTACACCGATTCATCATTCCACGCTAATCAGAGGTCAGGACGAGTTCGAGGTAGAGATACGGATGCCTGATTACTCTGTTCTGTATCCTGCTTAAAGTTCACATACATTTCTGCTCTCTGTATCCGTCCACGTTAGCCGCCGTTTCTCATTTTCGGCCTCCGTCTAGCACAGGCTATTAGGCGAGACTCGATCTGAAGCTCTTATTGATAGAGCCGCGCTATTTCCAGAGGGGCTGCGTGTCGGAGAGTGAGCGTACTAGCATCGATCACACCGTCCCACCTGGCACACGCGCTACCCGAAATAGCGCAGAGGTTACCTGAACGGGGAAATGACACAATACAATCCGCCACCACAGCCACTCTATAGATTCCTCTTTAGCTGCAGAGACAGAGAGAATAATATTTCAGTTTCAGACAATCACAAGCCCCTGTAGTAAAAGATGCCACGTTTTCAGACATCCGCTCATTTCAGGGGTGCAAGGCGCATAAGAGAGAAACAGGGAAATTAGGGAAAATAGGTTAGCGGAAAATAAAGTAGATTAAGTGATGATTGTTGGTGGTCATGGGGGGGGTGGGGGACTGGGTAAAATTGGTTTCGTCGGAGGCGTCCGATCAGCCGGGGACGTCCATGAGACAGAACCGGTTATAAATCAGGTCTGATGTGTGATGAATTGATGATGGTCATGATGGAGATGCCTCATTTCGTTCTTGATACAATTTATTTTTCTACGACGATACACACACTCGAGACGAGCGATGTAATGATGCACTCGACCCACAATGTGAGTTCACAATCTGATATATTAAAACATAAAATAAAGACAAATTAACAGCTTATTAATTTATTAACTATCGTTGACTTATAATTCCTATAAATGTTTAATCTGCGCTGTATATTTACATTTTTTAGATTTTGCTTTTAGCAATGGAGGGCCTTGTCCAAGGGCCCGACAGTAGTTCCCTGGCAGTGGTAGGGCTTGAATTAGCAACTTTCTGATCACTAGTTCAGTGTCTTAGCCACTAAGCTACAACTTCCATAACAAAAGTTATGTTGTACAGCCAGTCAATAATAATTCTCTCTCTCTCTCTCTCTCTCTCTCTCTCTCTCTCTCACACACACACACACACACACACACTACAGAGCAGTGGTATGTTTTTGCATACACATGACATTATAGATTAATGTATTAACAACTTAACAGCCATGGTGCAGCTGTGTTCAGGTGCTTAGAGAACCGGGCTCGTGATCAGAAGGTTGCCGGTTCAATTCCTAGAACCAATAGTTCATGACTGACGTGACCTAAACCACTAACTGCTCCCCAGGTGCTGTGGTTATGCTGTGGTTATGGTGATGGTTATAGTTATGACTGCCCATTTCTACGAGCCTGTGTGCTCACTTCTGCCCAATAGTGTGTGTTCACTAGTGTGTGCAAATGTGTGTTTCACTGCACAGATTGGGTTAAACGCATATAAAAAAAAAAATTTTTTTTATTAATATTCTTTTTAATGTCGTTTAAAATAAAATAAAAATTGTATAAATAAAAATAAATAATAGATTCATATAAAATTTTGTTTTCATACAGATTCAACAATTTAAATCAATTCTCGATAAATCGTTGCATCCCTATTTCAGGATGTTGATGTCGTTACACACACACACACACACACACACACACACACACATATATATAAATAAATCTTTGTATTTTGTTTTTTTCCTAGTTTCACGCTTTCCTAGTCCACGTCTCACCCCCAGGCTGAGCCGGAAAAGAGCCCTGTCCATTTCTCCACTCTCGGATGCCAGTATCGACCTGCAGACCATGATCAGAACTTCACCCAACTCTTTAGTGGCGTATATCAACAATTCTCGCTCCAGTTCAGCCACCTCTATTGGGGGCATCAGGTAACCTTTACCACAATCTCTGACAATTGGCCTATATAGTCCCACTCAAACAGAATAACAAATGAATTTCATGCATTGAGTAATTTTATTGATAAAAACATTTACGGATCATGTCCTAGCCCCTTAAGCCCTTGGTACCCAACATCTGGCAGCATCAGCAAACATCAATCTGGATCAATGAACTATTATTTGACTCAGGAGTCCAGCTTTTTATTTTCTTACATGGTTAATCATCTAATCGTCTACACGTCTACATTTCTTCTCCCAGTCCGTCGTTTCCGTTCCATCACTCCATCAACCCAGTAGCGTACCAGCAACTGCTCTCACATCAAAGAGGCCTGAGTGCATTTGGACACACGCCCACCCTCATCCAGCCCTCGCCCACTTTCTCCAGACACCAGACACTCGCGGCCTCGGGACTGAACTCGAGCACGCACAGCGATGCCGAGTCTAAGGTACTGGACATAAACCACATACACACTGTAAACATACTGCACACTTTACACACACGGCAAAATGTACACATTAAATAAATACTTATAACACACACACACACACACACACACACACACACTGTAAACTAGGGCTGTCCACAACCAAGGATTTTGTTGGTCGACCAGTGGTCGTCATTTACTCCAACTAATCGACTAATAGTCGA
>JAOUQU010000003.1:2269018-2288364 GCA_028566735.1 Ammoglanis amapaensis
CCACTAGGTGGTACGGGCAGTGTGTCCATATGAGGCCAAAAAAAATGAGGTCGAATGGTGCAGAGAACCAGAAATGTAATGTCCTCATATGAGGACGCAGGGTCTCGGACGCAATAGGTTAATGCTATTCCAAAAGAAGCAAGAGTCCATTTGTACACTGAACCTTATATCTGTGTGGTTAGATGGACTGAGTGATGGGCAGATGGATGGATAGATGGATGGACAGATGAATGGACAGATAGGTAGATGGATGGAAAGATGGATGGATTGACAGGATGATGAACGGGATGGGTTAAGTAAGCACCATTAATGGGACTTGAATCTGTGACCTTCTGATCTCTAGCTCAGTACCGTAACCACTAAGCCAACCTTACTGCCCAGCCTTGCCTCATCTTCATCTCATCTCTTTAACAGATGTATCAGTCCAGCCCTGGTGGTCAGTCATCATGTAGCAGCCAGCCATCACCGCTTGGCAGTGCCACCTACCATGACGGTGGAGTAGGATTGCTGGGCCCCGGCGAGGGGGGCATGGGAGACCTGAGCGTGCTGGACGATGTGCACCTGGTAGACTCCACTGTTTCCACGGGCATTATGGGTCTCCATCTACACAGGAGTGCCAGTCCAGCACACAGGCTGAACCACCTCAAGCAAGAGAAGCTAAAGACGGTTAGGGAGTCGTGCTCCTGGGCAAATGCTGTTCCACAAACCTCCGACATGAAGCTGCCACCCATTATTACCAGTGGTAAGATTGTTACATTATTTTAGTCTTAAATAAAGTCTGTGGTTTAAAATGTCTTCTTTAAAATGGGTAATATTTATAGACTATCGCTCTTATTCATGATTTTATGCCATGTTGACTACGGTTTATGGTCCACTGATGTCGGCCTCCTCGCCATTTCCATGTTTATACTGGTCTTGACGTGGCAGATTTTGCCATGTCATGGCATTTTATCTTGTGACCTTGGACCAAAAACACCCCATAACTGATCGATTCATTTTTTTGAGCTCAATTTCCATGTAAACAGCAAATAATGTGCTTTTGTAGAGCAGCCTTAAAGACACACTAGACAACCATTGATTGGTTTTCTTCTAAGGTTCCCCCTACAGGCCTGGAGAAAATGTTTACTGTCATAAACACGGGCTGCTGACAGAACTCTTACTAAAATTCCATATAGTAACATTTCCAATACGTTGCATATTTTAATATACTTCTAATATATGTCTAAACATCAGGGACGATGTTTATATATAGCACAGCTATACATAACATTTATTATAAAAACATAAATCATTTACTATTAGTATTAGCAGTTAGACAGACTGGTGCACATACACAACTTATATAAGCACAATCAACAAAATATGCAAAGCAAGTTGTGCTTTTAAGTATAAGAAATTGTCGATATAAATCCAAATTATTAATAATTGTTAATTGATTAATAATTATTATTATTTAAAACTAATACTAATACAAGATCTGAATTCTTTTTAAGGGTCCCTACTGGAGAGCTCCGGACATCTTGGTAATCTTTCCCTGCCCATCACCAGCCCACGTCTGAGTGACCTTTGCCCTGGCGAGACAACCGTCCTGTGCCAGCCAGTGGAGCGTCGGGACAGCTTGGCTAGTCAGTTCAGCTCAGCCTACACGCTCAGCCGCCGCTCCTCTGGCATCTCGCCGTGTTACTCCAGCCGCCGCTCCAGCCAGGCTTCTCAGACCGGACTCCGCCTTAACAACATCAGCTCGGCGGATTCGTACGACCCTATCTCTACAGACCTTTCCCGTCGCTCCAGTGAGGCCAGCCTGTGTGAAGGTTTGCCGGACTTGCTCAGCCTCACGCCTGCCCAACAGTACCGACTAAAAGCGAAATATGCTGCAGCCATTGGGGGCGCTCCACCCACGCCTCTTCCCAATATGGAACGCATGAGCTTGAAGACCCGTATGGCCTTTTTGGGAGATTGCCACGAGATGTCATTGCACCCACTTGGAATCCCAACAGTGCCCAGGAGGAGCAGTGATACTCATTATGCTAGAACTAACATGATGCCCCATGAGGTTGCGGGAAGTTTCGGGCGACGTGCAAGTGAGCCAATAAGACGGGAAGTTGCAGATCAACATCTTTTCCAGCAGAGGCAGCGTTTTAATAGCATGATCAATGTCAATCCGTCCCAACACTCGCCCGCTAGCCGACATTTGACAATGCAGGGTCATACACGTTCAGACGGTAATCTACAGCATCTTCCACCCCTTCCCCGGCCTCCTAGCATCTCTGAGAATATGACCACGGAGACTATGGCAAACGATGTTAATGGTCCTATCGATGAAGACCTAATGTTACCGGATGATATGGTTCAGTACCTTGCTTCCAATGGAAATTTGACACAACAAAC
This sequence comes from Ammoglanis amapaensis, assembly GCA_028566735.1. NCBI lineage: Eukaryota > Metazoa > Chordata > Actinopteri > Siluriformes > Trichomycteridae > Ammoglanis > Ammoglanis amapaensis. The sequence continues at coordinate 2,271,407 of JAOUQU010000003.1, forward strand.
AGTATCTGGGTACCAGCGTCACCAGGGCTACCTGAGTAATGGTGCTGCTTCGCCTCAGGCTTGTTTCTTCCAGAGACGCATGGCGGTAGTGGACGCCACTGGGAACGGAATTACCCGCCAGACCTCTGCTCCCTGCCAAATAAGTCCAGCACATCAGAATCCAGCTCTCAGTGCCAGCAAGAGCCACATGCCTGTGCAGTGGAACGAGGTTAGCTCAGGGACGATAGAAGCATCCTCCAGCCAAACCAAGCCGCAGCACTGGACAAACATCCCCGCGGTCCAGCAAAAACAGAACTGTGGACCATTTCAAAACCATAAATCCAACCAGCAGGTCAAAATCATGAGTCAGAACCTTGCACTCGGTGTTCAGCAGAGGATAAACTGTGCCGAGATTCCTGTGAGGCAACAAGCCATCAAGACCGAGTATATTCATGCCCAGCATGGATACCACCAGGATAGTGACAGAAACGACAGGCAGCATCCATCATGTGGTAATATAACAGGAGGAAATGTGGGTTTGTCCAGCCCATGTCGGAAAACATTGCAGCCCGTGCACGTGCAAAATAATCGGATAAGAACAAAGTCGGATTTCAGTCAAAGTAAAACCTGCGAGGATTATCATGGAGATTTCACCCATACCGGAACCGAGCAGAGCTACGATGTTATGAACCAAAACCACGGTCTGCTCCAGCCCAGACCGCCCACAGAACCCAAACCCTTCGGCAGACAGCACTCGGGGTCACAGCAACCTGGTTACCCGCAGTCTCACTTCAGCCCTGCATACGCTTCGGAAGCTAGCCCCAAAAAGCCTATCACTAACACAACAGAAAGCTCCACCATGTTCTACACTGGGCAAATCCACATGTTCGAGACTAGCTCTTTCAACAAATCAGCCGCCGCCGATGCGGTCCTGATGGCCGACGTGAGCTCCCCTGGAAACAATCAGGTCTCCAGCACGGTGGATAATATGGAGCAAACCCAGATCGACTTCGATGCCATTCTGGATGACGCTGACCACGTCAGCCTGATGTCAGGAACATTCAGTCCCAGTATACTCCGCAACCTGTCGCAGGAATCCTCCCGCCTCACCACGCCAAGCAACTCCGTAACGTTGCCCTCCGTGCCGGCTGGAGTCGGTAACATGGCCATCGGAGACATGACTTCTATGCTGACCACGCTGGCCGAAGAAAGCAAATTTCTAAACATGATGTCTTAGAAAGTCTTACATGATTTAAATATGATGTAAGGAAAGAAGAAGAGTGACTGATTTTACACTAAACAAATAGGGAATTCTTTTTTACATACATATGTATCTGGTATAGTACTAGTGTAGAGATTTTGTGGTCCTGTAGATTCCCTTATGTTAAAACAAAAGCCATAATCTGCCTTAGACCAATAAATATATGTGCTGTATATAAAAAAACTGAACAATTGAAAAGTTTCAGCTCAGTATTTTTGTATGTTCTTTTAAGGTCTTGGGATAAGAGCACTAAGTGCCTTGCTATGCAAATGCATATGCAGGAAGCAAAAATAAATAAATAAAGACACTTGTGCAGAATTTGACTCTCTTGAAGAAATATGTACAATATGTAAATGACAGGACAAAAATAATCACACCGTTGTTGATGTTTCTGTATTCGTTTATTAGAAAAAGAAGGAAAAAGGAGGTTTTTACGTTTTTCCTGGTTCAGGTGGAAATGCAAGATCGTTGTGTTCTTTATTCACCAACAGAACCCAAAGAAAGCTGGAGCCAGTAATTGAGCATGTTCTTTGAACTAAATGTGTCAGACTTTGGACTCTAAAACTGACGTGACATTAATAAGTATAGTTAATAGTTTTTTTATATGTGAACAGATCATGTATTGACCTGGTTATGTAAATATCTTTTGTACATTTTTACAAAATACAGTATTGTCGTTTTTTTTTTAATTCCTGTGTTTGTGGAATCTTTTCCTGTTGTCAAGCTTTGTTATGTACTACTATTATTAGTGATTATTAGTGATAATGTGACACCTTACCCACAATTCAATGCAATTTGCGATACTGATACACCATAGGAATTTAAAATAAATTATGACAAAGTTTTATTTTTTTTATCTCTCCTAATGTGTGTGATTCCCTTTTATGGGTAACACAGATGTACACTGGATTACTCCCACAGTCCAAAGTCATGCAGCCAGGTAATTGGAGATACTTCAATTGTCCTGTCTGTGAGTGTGTGCACGTACATGCTTATGTGTGTGTGTACCTTGCAACAGACGAATGACCTGTTCAGGTGTTTAGTATATTCGCCCAGTGTGTTTCACACCCTAAATAAGATTAAACGGTGGCAAAACTAGGTAATAGATGGATGGATTGTTTAGATTTTATTTGATTTAAAAATACTATATCATTAGCTGGAAATACAAGCAAAAAAAAACTGTATTTAAATTTGAAAACAAATACAACATTATATAAATAAATTAATAATACAAATAAAGTAACCTGGAAAACATTTGTGTTTAAAATATCCTGGAAAGTCTCGTACCTGGCAACTGTATGACATCAACCGGGCCATGTAATATAAAATAATTTACATTTCGAATTGTGGCAAGTGTGCAAACCTGTGGTGCATCAGTACAGCTATAATTATTACTACTATTATTATTATTAGTATGTTTCATAATTATTGGTGTCTTCTTGAAGAGCAGGAAAATAGGCACGCAGATCAAACCTGTTAACGTTCGCTGCCATGTTTTCCAAAATGAGCAGTGGCAGACGGGCCTGGGGGAGCCAGCTGCTGAAAGTACATTAAACACACTTGAAGGAGTAAGAGGTCCGGGGACGAGGCCTTTGGAGCGAGCCGCAGGAACAAATGGTTTTGTTCTGACAGTGAATTCAGCCGAGACCTCGTTTGATCTGGGCTTGATGATAGCTGGAATTTCTTATTCTCTCTGAGAAACAGAGGGCAGGAATAATAGCCTGAGGACGAATGGAGGGGCGGGGGTAGGAAAATCTTAACAAGGACTGATGTCGGAGATGAGAGTGGAAGCTGAGATGTTAGGAAAGGTCCAGCGCTTTGATCAGACGGGTACTGAAGAGGAGCCACCTTCCTCACCTTCTCCACATGCATGTTTCCTTCAATAATTAGACACTTAGATTAAGATCTAAGATTCGATTTGATTCATTAATTCATTAATTTAGTTTAAATGCCACTGTGCAAGTCATAGTGGTTGGAGAACAGGGCACGTGATGAGACCATCGCGCCGACATGTGCCCACTGCTGCCCCCTAGTGCGTGTTCATTGGAGTGTATAAATGTGTGTTTCACTGCACAGATTAGGTTAAATGCAACAACAGTTCCCATACAGACCTCACTTTGGGTTTTCCATTTACCGTTGCCACAAAACTTGTTTCATCATAATTACTAGATGCAATGATGTAACACACCTGACAGGGCAACAATCTATGGTGGGGCATGAAACCTTCTCCCTTCATGGACAAAATGTGAGGATTAAAACTTTTTATACGCATACTTTTTATTCTTATGAACCAGTGCATGGTGGAAAACCAAATATATATGTAACATCGTTTAATGTTTAATGTAATTAGTCTCCCTGATATACAGCTGTGAAACACAAGTGACTGGCTGGAGATCAGTTAACGTATCTAAATCTGCAGATATGTAGGAATGGTAAAGAAACGTAAATGATTCGATCTGAGTGCGGAATCATCGAGGCTTTGGTCATGCACACTCAAAAGAAAGAGACATGGAGACGGATGAAGGAGGCAGTGCGGAGAGGGACTTGTGGGAGTTGATAATGGGGTGTGTTGAGAATGGGGGCTCAGGGGAGCGCTGGGCTAACGATGCTGTAATGTAGTGCTGCTGTCCACACGAACAGCGGCGTGACGGATTGGCTGGGCAGCGAGAGCAGCGCCATCCAGCCACACACACATGCTGCCCAATCAATCAGATAAACGCTTCCCAACCGGTACATTGTCAGGTCTGGACACCTAATTAACACACACTGGATTTAAGCAAGCACCGGCATATGCGTGGACAAACACACACACACACACACACACACACAGTACACGAACTACAAGCTAATGTGTAGCTAATATGCTACCGTGTTATCAGTCAACCAAATGTGTGGGGAGTTTAAAAAATATCATTCAGTCCACCTAAGAAGGATGATTCTGGTACCTCTGAAGCTTTCACCCTGTATTTTTAGGAAGGGTTTTCCCGTGCCACTGTCACCCTCGTCTAACTCATTTTTCTTACTGAAGAATTTGTTTATTGATAAATCCAATCAGGATTTAATATGTACAATGTTTCTTGTTCGAACCAGCTTTACCTAAAACAAATGTTGTCCAAAATATACCCTTGATCGTAAATTATGCCTCAAAGAGGACATATTATTCACTTCTGTATTTCCATGTGGGTCTCGACTGCTCCAAGTTGTAATAAAATCCATCCATCCAAAGGCCGTTTTGACTTACATGTTATTGTGATGTAATAACTATCTCAGAATCCAGTGGATCTAGTGATGTTCAGGAGTAAATGTACAGATAACATAATGTATAGGTTTCTGAACTTATTTACTATGGAACATGTTTTATAAAAAATGTTCCCATTGAAAATTATTATTAGATCCGGAACACAAATGCAGAACAGAACAAATATGGTCATAAACAACGTGGCGCCAACTATGAAATGACGAGTGGTCTGATTCATAAACTAAAACCCACAGAGAAACCATATAATGACACAGTCAAAACAAAGATCCTTAAACACGTCTTCTATACAAGAACACCAAGGTGACATCCAGAGACGTCTCTTGTGACCGAACTGGGTAATACATTAGCATGGAAGCTTCGTTTAAAATCGTCTGGATGAAAGAGCGATGCCTCTGAAGAAAGCTCCGGAAAGCTGTGAGCTCTGAGACACTGGAGGCTTCATCAGACGGGATCTGATCCGTCAGCATGAAAGAAAGCGGTCGGCAGAAGTGCACTTCATCGTAAGATGTGGGTTATAATCTAAGCTCGGTTCGTTAGTTCTCACTAAGAAGCCCACCTCGGTTTGACCATACTGAGACTGTCCGTGCAAGACCTGACAAAATGCCAGGCTGAACGACGTCATTTTCATGGATCCTGACAAGATATTTGATGTAAATTGCTAAAACGGTCATCTCTCGTTTCCACTGAGGTTGCAATACTGATGCAATAAAGACTTGAAAAGCTCCTTCACGGTAAGCAGGTAGAAGCTTTGAGAAGAGGTGGTGAAAAATACAGAAAAGTGATAAAGCCATGCAAGATTGTTGTTTGTCCTACTTTATAACTTTTTTAAGTAGTGGAGTGATCTAACGTGCTAGACTGAGAGCTGAACTGCTGCTGCAACATCAACATCCCACAGAATGACCATCATGCTTTCAACGCCAAGCAGCATATTCTTATTATTTTGGCAGCACCCATTATGGGTAACCACAGCCGATAAAGATTTGTATTATTGACCCGTTTAGTTTTCGTAGAACCTTTCAGGACACCAGGCTAACTGACATGCTTGGGATTAACTCTTTTTCTGCTGAGGTTCTTAAATGTCACTCTGTAGCGCACAGCATCGATAGTAAATCAGACTTTAGATAAGACATAGTCTTACATTTAGAATACTCTATTCACCACTGTGATTTTACACATTTAGGAATTAATTCTCCACATTTAGCCCAATCCGTGAAGTAAACACACATTAGGAGGCAGCAGTGAGCTCTAGCCATGGTGCCTAGAGAGCAGTTAAGGGTTCGGTGCCTTGCTCAAGGGCACCTAATACAAGTCTAGATAACATCCATGACAGGAAAGGTCTATTCATTACACAAGTCACATCATACACAGTTATGGAAAGTTTCGCATCTTCAGTTTGCCTTACCTGCATGTTTTTTAGACGGTGTGAGGAAACCGGAACGGCCAAAGTAAAGCCACAGAGTCACGTAGAGAACATGCAAACACCGGTGATGTGAGGAAACGACAACACCACACATCACACTCAGGGACCTGGACAGGTTACTTTCTTACTCACAATCTCTCAGGTTGTCGTGTGTTTAAAAAGCTTTGGAGTCTATATGGACTCCAAAAAACGGTATCCTCAGTCTGGTCATTTAGTTTAAACACAGGCCAGAGGCAAAAAGAAGCTATGCTGGGTGACCCTTAAATGACAGATACTCTAGAGGAGAATAGAAATACTGAATATATCCTAGGTGGTTGATAGAGGAAACAAAAAACCCCTGGGGGCAATTTATTGGACTTATTAATATCACATGTTTCTGTCCTACTGACTTTTGCCATCTCATTATAACAAGACCACTGTACAGCCAATATGAGGGACGGATTTCTCCCTTTGTAAACGGCAAGGGGTCACAAATCTGGCTCTGGTGAATAATAATATTTCGACTGTATAATTCCACATCGGCGAGAGGTCGGGATGTGAAAGGTACCCTGCAGCGGAAATATGAAAAGGACTTTTTTTAACCTAGTTTAAGAGCCTTTCCATAATACCACCAAGTAAAGTTAATGTACGGTATCTTAAGAATCCATCTGTTAACATGGGGGACAAAGCTGGAACAGAATAAAAGACAGAAGGAGGTATAAACACTCGGTCTAATGTGGGCAGGAGTTTCCAACCCAGTCTCATCTGGGACTTCTGAAGGAATGTTCAGTCTGCTCTTGTGGGCTGGGTATCGTTTGACAGCAAAATGTCCAGTTGCAGACAAATAGGCCAACTTGTACTTTCACATCCCCTTTTCCATGTCTGCTAATGATGGCAGCCCCTATTTACATGATCCGACCCTTCTTTCTGCCTGAGGCCCCCATGAAGGAAGTTCATCTCCAGCAGAACATACCGCTAGAGGTTTCAGGTGAAGATTATTGATCGGATCAGATTACCTTGTTTAAATGAAAACCTAATGGCTCTACGGGTTTTCTTATTAGACATATACAGATGTACATTACAATATTATTATTTCTTCGCAATCCCAGTTTGTATGAAAGTTAGGGTCAGGCATTGTATGGCACCCCTGGAGCAGACGGGGTTGAGGGCTCAAGGATCCAACGATGGCTGGGAAGCAGGCTCTGGATTTGAACCCACAATTTTTCGATCGACAGCCCAAAGTTCTACCCACAAGGCAAATGTACCTACACCAGCAACTCATACAATTGCTTTTAAATGTTATAAGAGAACATTGCTGTTGATTAAAAACAACAATAAAATGAATTTTCCTTGTCATACTGCAGTAGTGAGAAAGTAAAAAAGTTACATACATACAACATAGAATTAGAAAATGTTGTGGTCATTTATAATCAATCTCATGCACGTGATTAAATAATCACAGTTTAATGCTTACTGTCTTTATTAATCAAGGCCCATGTTTTAAATACTAGCTCAAACACCACCAACATCACACTGAGCTGTTAGAGAAGAACGTCTAAACCCGAAGCGTACAGGAACCCATCTGTCACAGCTCAAGAGAAAGTGCCCTCACAACTGAAAGATTAATGAAGACGAATGAGAGGATAAACAAGCTGATATTTATGTTCCGTTTACATGTACGGGATGTCCATGCATGCAGGTGTTGTTCTTACCACTGATCTCAAAGATTGCTTTAAAAAAAGACCTGGAATTGGTGATAATGGTGGTTTGATAGATAAAAAAGTTGAAAACATGTGGAGAAGAGAATCACATCGAGCACCACACAACAATGAAAATCTTCATCGCAATAATTATCCTTATTGATCAATATAGTAAAGAGTATTGTGATAAAAATTCTGCCCATACTGCCTAGCACTATGTTAGTCTGTTCTGATATTCAAAAGGACACACGAGAACATGATATGATGTGTTAATGAACCAGCTATTGTGGCTGCAGAAGTGCTACACGTTTTGCTGGGGCTACAGATCGGCTTGTGTATAGCATCTTAACGTGTACAGGTTAGTCAGTGTCATGGAATAATTAAGCATAAATATTCATGCAATGATTTTATGCAAACTAGCATCTGTTTTTAAACAACATACCATCTGTTTTAGGGACTTAAAGGGGCGATTGTGCTAAAAAGCCATGATGAAGACTTTATTTTGACCTAAAAAAGATCATTTTTGCATTGTTCTTGTAGATATGTTCTTTTATTATGGTGATTAATTATACACACTGTGATCCTGAAAAGCTCCTCAAACAAACAAAAACATTCGTGAATTCTTTGGCTGATTTGAGGTTTGTTCTAGATCTCATTAATACACCAGGGTGTGTGTATAATATTACACACAGAAATAGTTAAATTCACGCAGTGAGTGGAACATTGAGAATCGTTTAGGATTTAAATACAATGCACTGAATCAAAAAGCTCGATTGAATCGGGGTGCTGAAGGCCACGAAAGTCGAGCATCCTGAAAATGAAATGTGTAAAGAACCCAGCTTAACACGTAGCAAACACACATCCCATGCATCCAGCTATCACTTCTACTATTCCTCTCTTAATTCTTTAACCAGTGACGAAAAACGACTGGGTGTTCTTTCACTTAAATCCAGAACTTCTCGCCTGGTGGCTTTTAGCACCCCGAGGTGTAAAACACACACATTTTAGGTGGGAAAACATTCTCAGCATCCCCAAGGAGCCACAACAGCAGATAAAAAATGCAGAGGCCAAAGATCACGACCTTGCAGGACATGCTGGACTCAATACAAGCTAAAAAAGAAAAAGTTCCATATTACAACTAACTGGTACAACCGAGCCATTAATATGTGAACGCTTTTCTTTAATCTGTTCAAAATCTGCTTTTTAGGATTAGGAAATGTTTTAGATGATGGGTTGGGTCATCATAACACTTCGTTTTATGATCTTTTATGTTCTTATTTGTATACAAATGCTTTTTCTAACTAATGCACCACAAACAGGAGCAAAGTATCGGATATTTTAAGCCAGAGATCGAAAAGAAATCATGAAACTCATCATGTTAACCTGCACTAACGCAGCTTGAGTGTGTGTGATGAGGATGTGTCTCAAATAGCAAACCCAGCTGAGCGAGGTCATGAATGACAGTTCCCCAAGCTGTAGACCTACAGACTTACTGACATCTCTCCTCTTTCGTCTTCCTTCATCTAATCCCCATTCTCTCCTCCAGAGACTCCTCTAGAGACTAATTAAGCCCCACTGCACAGACACTAACATGAGACTAACTGACCTCCCAAAAATCCTCAGACCCCTCAGTTTAATAAACGCTCACTCACTCATGTACAAACTTCTCACACAATAATACATAATCTCTTTTCTAATGATGTTCTAGTAGTCCACATTCAAAAAGCTCTCCTGCAGAGACCGAAATTAAGTGTACTTGATCACGTTCCTTCTAATAAAATAGAAAATGAAGGACAAGTTTGTGAGTATTTCGAAATGCATTCAAGCAAACGATCACTCGGGTTTGGGCTTTAGTCTTTGTGGTTGACTGGCTTATCGGCTCACATAAATAATAACTGGTCATGTCCTTGGAAAAAAAGCCAAATTTGAATTTATGTGTTGGAGGAAGCGTGTCCAAGGGAGTTCCCAACATGGCCAGTGTAGGTGTTGTGCATGCAGCCGAGGAAAAGCCTCAGGGAATTAAAAGTAACTAGTCCAGAAGATAAATGAAACCATAAAGGAGTCTTAATAAACTCCTTCATAGTCAATGAAAAACAGAAAAAGGACTACAAGACCTATTTAGCATCTAAAGCCATTGTTCATACTTCATAATATGAAAGAGACTGTGTATGGTAAATGGTATGAATAGTTAATAAAGAAAAAAATAATAATGCAATATTAATGAAGACAACGTCTGAGATTTGCCATAAAGCACCGTTGTTGATTTTCCAAACTCTGATATTCCAAACACCAAAGTTTTACATATATAATATAATTAATAATTCCATACGATCAAAGTAATATGAGTTGAGAATGTGCATTAGATGCTTGTATGTAATTTTAATGTATCCCGATCACACAGTTTCTAAAAAGAGAATTCTTACTCAAAATCATTCTGTAGTTCAAGCAAAAGGTGATCAAATGAAACAGAAAGCAGCCGGTGTGGCTACTAAAATTTCAGTCATGCCGGATGTTAAGAGGAACCGTCCCGTACGAATCCCCTCTTCGCTTTCAACACGAAGATATTCAGCCCCGACGATTCAGGAGCACTCACTCACAGGCCCTGAACCCAAAACACAGGTGCCAAAGCTCTTTCATCTCCGGAACAGTGAAGGTCAACAATGTAATGGTGGTTTGAACATAAATAATGTATCTTATATCTCCACAAAGGCGGTCGTTTTGAGGTGCCTGTTCAGCAGTGAACTGAAAACAAGATTTTGAAGAAGAGACGAGAAGGACACAGGTTCAGATTTTGAAATACCACTGAGGGTAAAAAGGGTAGTTATTTATATTTATGTTTTTTTGTGCCCGTGCTTATGGATCGGAGGTAATTCCAAACAATTTGTTCCTGTCCTACAGATGCATCGATCCCAACTTGGGAAACGAAGATCGCAAACCTGAAATATTTTACAGATTCACTTGTTTATAATCATTTAATAAAATCAATAATTAATATATGCAATACAATTTGTGAAAGTACAGCATGTTTGCAAAATCTCAGTTATTTTTATATTTTCATGCTTTTTATTGAATGCTATTGAAGCATATACACGGGGGTGGGTGGAGCATTACCTGAAACAGCGTAAACACAAAGGTAAGTGGAGCATTTTCTGGAACATTGTTGAAGTGACCGTGCAGTCCACGAAGTTGTCTGCACAAAATCATATCTCTCATAAAGTGATATTACTAGTTTAACTCACACTTAAACTAGTATTAACTCTTTGTGTGAGAGTAATTTTGTGCAAAAAAAAATGTTATGGACATATTCTGTAAAGCTCATGGACTTTGTGACTTGTTTAAACAGAGGTATAAAAATGTCCTTTGTTTAAAGCAAAGCATTTTGAAGACAAAGCCACTGTCTCTAATACTCTCAGAATTCATTTTTACGCATGATTTATCTTTTCACATGTACAAGAACATTTTGTGACATGAACTTAAAATGCATAATAACAAGTCCGAGCATAGTAATAGGTGCATATCAAATTGATCGGGAGATAAAGTGCTACAAAAATCAACTCTCCCTTTAATTTTCTTTACTATAATTCTACAGAAAGTAACATTTTTAATGGGCACTTAAGCTTCAGTGTTGTTTTTCCTCACAGTAAATAAAAGGCCCAGTTGCTGTGTTTAGTAAAGCTGTTTTCTAAAGAAGCTTAAAACTGACACCTACCAACCATCCAACTGTAAGTGAAACCATTACGAGTAGAAACTTAAATTCATATATATCAGGGGTGTCTAAACTTTTTGCAAAGACTGCCAGATTCAGTGAGACAAAACGTTGTGGGAGCCGGCTATTTCGCCTGACATTATGTGAACCATTATGTTTGAAATATTTTATAAAACATTGTTGGCTGATGTCATAACTGTCACAGCTCCAGTGATGTTCAGGGGGAAAATCTACATCACACAGAATGTATTGGGTTGTGAAGTTATTTATTAATTACAAAACATGATATCGATGTTTTTTCTTAAGCAATTTAAACGATTAAACTCATCGTCTAATGCCATCTTCTTGTGAAATATAAATATAAATTATCTTATTTGTTTTTGTGTATATTATACTGTGACCAGCAGTGCAGACGGGCCACGTATTATTGATTTTAAAATCGGAGACTGTGGGCCGGTGGAAATGTGAACACGGGCCACAGTTGGCCTCCAAGCCGGATTTTGGACACGACTAGTATAGATCCTGATTTTCATTATTACGATTCAGTTACAGGTTTAATACCAAGCCCTAGTTTGAGGTTCTCGATCCATGAGCGATCGGAGGACAGACTGGGACGTGGTCGAAGCGATTCTGTAATCTGATAATCGGATTGATAATGACCTCGTATCAGATTCACCTGACAGCATGTAATGATTGTGGGTAAATAAACTGGGCAAGCGCGATTTAATGCAGCCAAGTGGCTTTAGGCCTCATTTATGCAGAGGTGCTCGCGTGGCTTGTCACAAGCTAATCATCGACAAGGATGATAGATGATGTTTATTTTGCGGTGATGGAACGCAACCCCCTGGCCGATAATAATTGTAATAAAAAGGACAGATCAAGCCGGCTGAGTTATTAAATTATCATGGCATAATTTGCATTAATGTCGACGGGGTGCCGCCTCACAGCCGGCTGTGTGGCTGCACAAGAGAAAAAGATTTTTCCACACATCACTTGTCCTTGATCTCCAGAAGGTCCTTTAACTCCTGCTCTACCCGTGTTAGACTCATTGCCGAGTCCGGTTGGCAGCCTCTTGCATTAAAAATTTAACCGCCCTTCTTATTTTTCATTCAGTTTGAATTATTGGGTTTTATCAATATATTTAACAGACATTCATATATTATTCATACATGATTTCCTTTTTGTATATTTTTAAGCCAAAATGTATTTAACTGATAAGAAGTCGTTCATGTCATCCAGCAAGGTGAGAAGAGAAACGTACAGACTTATAAAATTAAAGTTGAAGTGGTATTAGAAGTTCGGTTCATTTCCTTGGTACAGTTAGAGGGTGGCGCGGTGGCTTACTGGTTAGAACTCTCACCCAACATTCCCAACCCACCGTCTATACCCAACACTGTTTACAAAATCAGCCTCTCATCAGCCCAGAAAGCGGCATCAACCAGAGAGCGTGAGTCTGATTCCACGGCGTTCGGTGCGTAGTGGGTTATCAGCAGGATTCTGTAATCGCTGTATAAACCACAGCCGTCCTCCACACACAACTCACGTTCCCTCCCTGCATTTAAAGTTCTCCCACCGAGCAAAAGAGAGACCTTACAAACCCCATAATAACAGCTCTGACATGGCACACCGTCCCACTGTATACTTTTCATTTTTAACTACAGGCGGCTCAGAGTTACAAATCTACACACAGTAATGGAGGCCCGAGCAGGGCAGACAATACAAATAATTCAACAGTATGATGATTACAGAGGGGAGAGGTTTCGTCCCATCTGAAGAGCCTCGTTTTATGTTTCTGCCGGAGATCTGCACTTACATCTGTGATGTGAGATCTGTAATAAGACCTTAACTCTCTCAGAGATCTGAGATACGCATCAGACTTTGTACTATCGGTATCGAGATTTGTGCTGAGATCTGCCCTGTGATGTACTCGCAATGGAATTTTCTTCTGAAAAAGGAATATGAATTGAAAGGTCTGTATCAAAAGCTCGAACCTGCGCCTGTATGGTTTGTGCATTACGATGCTGCCTGATGGCAGAACCACAGTTTCTTTCAGCAGACCACAGGTTTAAATCTCAGCTGTGCTTGAATATCAATCATGATTGACTATATCTGATGTGACGGATGGCTGAAGGGTGTTCGGACCTCGCACCTCACACCCGATTCACTGAACAGTATCACTGACCAGAAATAAAGTTGTTGATTTGTTTATTATGAGTTTAACATCATGTTTAACAATTTGACCATGCAAACTGCACAAAGAACGGACCCAGACCACCCCACCCGGGGATCGAACCCAGGCGACAACTGACCAATGACCCAGCCACCAAAGAAAAGTGCCTAGAAACGATCTAGCAAAAGCACTTCCTTAGTGATTTACCATCAGTGTTCATTAAAAAGTCTTTATAGATGGCAAAACAAACAATAATAAACAAAAGAAATGACACATCGTTACCAAAAGTGGCAACTTTTACCAGATGTGAAGCAGGCTTTGACCTGGTTGCATTAAATACAGCACTTCATTACGAGCATGCACTCACGGCTGCTTCGAGCCCCTCCTTAATGATCCCGATGTCAAAGGTCAGCAGAGTAAAAGAAGATCAGAAGGGTTGACGGCCTAGAGTTTAGACATCATCATAAATTTACCAGCACAGAGGAAGCCATCTTTTACCCAGCTGTTAAAAAATAACACAATCACACGGCACCGACACTTACCATGTCCCGAGAGGTGCAGGACTAAAGGAAGTGCCCTAAGCTGTGATCAAATGAACTACTCGTACAAACATACACTTTTCTTTCCCCTTTCTAAGCTTTTGTTTTAATCTACAATACAAGGATCTAAACTGTCCTGATCATGATCACACACAGCATTTATGTAAACATGTTGTACATCCCAAGTTCTTTAAGGATGGAGGGGGGGGCATACTATGTTTATTTATGGGCTATAATTATTATTATCATTATAACTGCTAAAAATAATAATAATAAAAGACGGCTCATGAGGTATTTCTAAATAAAAATTTCTAAAATGAAACTTGCTCTGATCTAATATAATTAAAGTCATTACTTAATCAATCACTCTTTAATTGTTGCAAACCTTAAATTGTGTTCAGGTGCATCCTGTTTGCATTAGGTAGAACCACACATTAGATATAGTTTAAACCAACACATCTGGTTACATTGTGGGGTCTACACTACAAAGAACAGACTGGCCTGTACACAACTGTATCTGGTGGCAAACCTATGCTGAGTAAATGGGATCAAAGTGCACTCGCCATGGAAGATCACCGGTCCAGGAAAATCAAATACCATCAAGACATTGTACCAGAGCAGGTTTACAGAGTTAAGGACCTCCAGACCAATGACACACACTCCCTTTGCCTAGGGTGACTGGGGCAAGGAAAATTACCTAAAAATACAGCATAAAACATTTGAGGATCCAGACTCAGCCGGTACTTGTACATCCTGGGTGGACTGGAGGAGATTTAACAATCCTCAACAACAACTAATTGTACATTATATTGATTAAATATTTAGGCTTTCTGTGTGCACAAACACACAATACAGTATGTAAATTATGAAGGATCTGAACCCTCTGTATATTACCAGGTCAGCTGTAGAACTTTATGTCATTCATTCTTGTTTACATTCTTACTTTAAATGTGATGAAACAATCAGCATCAATGCTCCATCTAGTGGACATGATGGATATGAATCTCACCAGGGTCCCAGAGAAACTTTAATTACTGATTTGTGAACATTTTTTATGTTATATTACTAAGCTGCCTGGTGGTTTAGTGATTAACACTGTCAACTCACAGCAAGAAGTCCCAGGTACGATTCCTGGGTAGACCGGGAGCTATATGTGTAAAGTTTGCATGTTCTTCCCATGTCTGCGCGAGTTTCCTCCCACAGTCCAAAAACGTGTCGATAAGGTATGACTAACGACTAAATTATCCATAAGTGTGTTCGATGTGACTTGTGTGATGAATGATACTTGTCATGAACGTTACCTACAGCGTAAAACATAATTGTAAAATCTCAATTAATATAATAAATCTTTAAAAATTGGTCTTCTTTAAGAAAGTTTCATACGCATTCAAAATGTTTCAAATTAGTTTTAGTGACTTTCGGCAAATATGTTTTTTTTTTTTAATCTACTGATTGTATTATAGCAAGACAAGGCTATTTGTACATACACTGTTTATTACGAAATTAATTGTAGACTTTAAAGACTTTTGAATATATTGAAACTCTACATGTATACACGAACTTTACAGCCTGAAATGCACTGATGCTTGTGTTTCCTAGTAATCTGATTTTAAAAGGCACATTAATATTTATTATGACATTCAGAGCTAAATCAATTTAAGCAAAAGCAAACACAAATGAAAAAAATCCCAAAAAGCTTCGTATAATGGAGCAGTGGATTAAACCCAGCTGAGATCCTGGCATTCGGTGCTGCGCTGGATTGTGACTGTATTACAGCCCACATTCTGCTCAATTACGTTTTTATAATCAAAATGGATGATGCGACGGGCAGCTCACCCCCTACTGTCCTCTCAACACGAGACATTATAATGTCAGCCTGACAGGCCTCACATGGGCCCTGACATCCGAGGACGTGCATACTAATCAGGCCGATTAGGGGACGATAAAACTTAAGCCAGGAAAGAGAGGCGGATCTCTTAGACCTCCAGGTCTGAATCTAATCTCGTGCTGCATACTTTCTTCATTCTGCCGTGCCAGAGAAATGTACACCTCGCACATTCTGACCTCCTACACAGCCGGCGTCTGCCGCAGTTCGGCGTACCCAGCATGCCCTGGGCCTGGTGGGCTCCCACGGGCCTGCGCCCGTTCTCCACCATCTGCTGTGATTTATAGAAAAGGCTCGATGATTTATGGTGCAGTCATCGCACAATGAAGTCATTCTCTTTCACTGGCTCGACCTACCTGACCCAGCCGCCACTCCTGGCCAGGTTTGGGAAATGTGCGCTAATCGTACGCTAAAAAGATGCTTAAACAGTCCGGCCTGGCCAGGAGAACTAAGAGCCTTGATTGAAATTAATTTTCAGTGTATGGCTGAATATTGATGGGGATGCAAGTGAAGTGAAGATTGGACATGCCCACCAAAGAGAGAGATCAGACTGTAATAAAGCACATGGATGCTGAAACACCTGAGCTGGGCCCCTTTCTAGCATTAACACTCCCTTATTATTAGGGATGTCATGATTCAGAAAGAATCCAGAAATTGATTCATTCGGATGATTCTTTTTAAATGATGATTCTTTTTACATTAATCAATATTTAATTTAAACTGTTGGGGCTGGCATTATATGTTAATACCTTAACATCTCAACACAAAACATAAATCAAGCAATATTGGTATAGTTTGCAACTGAATAATAGCACATTTATTGTTTACATAAATCAAAAAAGAGTAAGATTCTTAAATGCTGTATCATAATAGTAAAGTTAATTTGTTAAGATACTAAATATTTTCAAGTTGTTTAAAAAAATCATGCAAAAATAGTATCAAGAACCCAGTACCAAGAATTATATTGCATGATGGGTAAAGTGCACCGTTATATATCTATCATAAGAAACAAAAAATATGAGAAAAGAGAATAGAAGGGGAAATGCAAGAAATGCATATA
>JAOUQU010000003.1:2314997-2325560 GCA_028566735.1 Ammoglanis amapaensis
GCAATTGTCTTAATAATGAAAAAAAATATGTGCTGGATTTTTATTTTTATTTTAGGTGGCGGGAATGGGCTTCCATACACAACACACTGAATTTGATACCCTAAATAAACAAATGTACATCTTGAAATATAGTATTCACTACTTAGTGCCCTTAAATGCTGAAACACAGCGTAAACAGCGTTTTTTATCCCAGTTTCCCGTGCAGAGCGTTTGTGGTGCTTTATAGTTCCACACAGAACCACCTGGAAATGTGGAAGAACATAAAACTTCTCCAAAAGAAATAAACCCAAATAACTCAGAGTTTCCCACTGGGACCAAATCCACCCGAACGACTGAGGCTTTTATTTATTTATTAATAACACATTTGTGTTTGTTTGAGTCTTATGTAAGGCAGTCAGTAACTTTCTGTGTTGAGTTGGCATGTTCTCCCCTAGTCTCTCCCCGTGTGGGCTTCCTCCTATGTACTCTAGTTTCCTCTAGTAGTCCAAAAGACATGCATTCAGGTTAATGGGAGATACTGGAATTGTCTCGTGTTCGTGTCAGCACCCTGCAACAGACTAGTGACCTGTTCAGGTGTTGTGGTGTATTCTCTCAGTGTGCGTCCTAAATAGGACGAATGGATGAACATTTGTAGAGCCTAAAAGATCGGCTCTCGGCCACTGTTTTAAATGACAAATAGAAATTAGACCATTGTCGTAAATGAAGTATGCATGGACAGATTGTGACTAAAACAAGGTTACGAATTATTTAGACTTATTACATATGTTATCATTTTACTGCATTGAATTGTTCATTTCGTCCACCATGAAAATAGAAACAATATTCTCACTGTAAATTCCAGTAAACCACACACAGATAATATCTCCAAATGGAAAAGTTCTTTCTAGAAATGGCTGGATTGCAGAATTCATCAAAGAGCAACTTGACAACTACTTCAGGCAATCACACAAGAATCCAAGTAAGCATTTAAGTGATCAGATAAGTCCATCAGTTATGATTTCACTATTAGGAAGATTTTAAAGTGAAAACCACTGTGAACCACTTTGAGCAGAGTAAAACTAACTTATTTAACCCCATTAAGATGTTGCGGCAGGATGCAAAATAACAGCTTAAAAGCTATTTAATGTAACCGAATCAAAGCAGTTTTGCAAGAAAAGAAAAAATGTCGGCTTTCCTTTGATCCGAAGCATTAAAGCATCATCGGGTTCCAATGAGGCCAGATTGTGTCAAAAAGTATTTACGTTCACAACACAAGCCTGAAAACTGGACACAATGTTGATCATTTATAACCTTTTTTTTGCTGTTCTGTCTCAATCGTAGATCATTGTGTGTGAAAAATAGAAATTGATGATAAGTTGCCGCTGTTGGGCCCCTGAGTAAGAACCTCAACCCTCGACTGTTCAAAATAGTGTTTAATTGTAATGGCAATTGCTTTGGATAAAAGGTGTTTGCTAAAAATGTCAATGCATGTACCATGAAAGCTGCACACGAGTGGAACAAAACACTATTGCACACTAGACAGAAAAAACACATCCTAAGTTTTAAATATAATTTAAAGAAATGGTAAATAAACCAACAAACAAACATCTCAACACTAAACAGCATCACACTACTGTCATTTTTACTGCTTAGTTCTATCTGGGTGTTTTCTTATTTTTAACTCCACACTACGCCACACCAGCCAATTTTTATTGAGCTTAATGTATATTATTGATGTGGCATGTATCATTTATCAATTGTTTTTATTATGTGTGTGTAAAATATATTTGACTAAATTAACAAAGGCCCAAGAACAGCATGTATATTAATTTTTTTTGCCAATTAAATAGTTTTTGACTCATCAGAATGTCCTAGATATCTTATTTTATCTAAAAGATACGAGAACTAAGAGTTGGCACCATCTCAATGATCATAAGCACCGTGCTGCTGTCACGTTACTGAACGACTTACATCTGCATATCAGATATTTTAGGCAATGAAGTTGATAGCAGGAATTCACAATCTGAAATGACAATCAGATGACTGCTAAACCCTTGTGATACGATCCATCGCGGCCGTCACATTTTTACTAATGTCAGGCCAAAAACACGTCTGCCAAGAGGTTGTTGTAACTAGGTCACTTAGAAAAGCCTCCTTCGAAAAATCAAATGAAATGTGGCAGAAGCTGTTTGACATGCATAGTGGATAAAAGAACGGTCAAACTACAGCAGGTCACCACAATGTCACCACATTGATCTAGCAGAAAAGCAAACACCCCGACTGTTTTTCAAAATGTATTTATTGGTCATATACAAAATAAAGTAAGCTGTATATCAACAAACATACAGTATATACATCAATAAATTAAAAAGACGCCCCGGACTGACTGATACAGTTAATTTCATCATTATTATACCAATACATTATATTATTACTTATCTACAAATTCCAAAAAGTACAATAACTCAATAACTTAGTTGATAAATACTTACAATTAAATGGACTTTTAATGTATGTATACTTCCCATACACAGTACTGCAATAGAATTTATTACACCCGATACAGAAAAAAAAGCATATTTTTAACAGACAAACAATGATGTTACTTTTATACGTTTTTAGCGCTTGGGATTTCTCATAGAGTACTTTGGGAGAACACAAAAACACTGCTCCTATGATGAGGTCTGTTATATTGATAGCAGTTCCAGAGGGGGGTGGGGATAATGAAGAAAACCAACAACAACAAAAAAATCGAATTTATAAAATTGGTCACTGAACAGAAACCTAAATGTAACTCTCCCAAGTGGTGCATGGAAATTGATTTTGATTTAAATGATTTCATTTCTCCACCCAGGGGAGTGAGAAAATCAACAAGCATTAATCTGTTAGATGCCTGGCAGGATGCATCGATATAAACATATAAAATGTCAGATGGTGTGTGGGAATCCTCGTTCTATTGATTTGAAGTCAAAACTTGGCATGAAAAGTGGTGTCATGATAAAGACATCCCAAAGCTCGACAGCAAATACTGTACTGTAACAATCTTAATAACAAAATCAATGCTTTTAAACGTCAAAAGACCCACAACAGTTACCAAGAAAACAGCATTTAAAATCCTTTGTTAAGGATGAATGAGAACAAAAACCAAAGAATTTGAGACTCGGTCTGTGCGGAGAAATGAAACCTTTTAATAATTGTCCCAGGAGACGTGTAGAAAAAAAAAGTCTAACGGGAACACGGCAGAGCCGAAACACTGTTGGGCAATCAGCAAAGCAAGAACAAATAGAAGTCATACGGTACAATTATTACCATAAGAGCGCAGTTAATACACTCAAAGTAGGACAAAGTTTTGTGTTTTTGCTCAGCAACAGACGGAGTGAGGAACAGTCGGGTCATGTACGTTTCCAACTGCTCAGCTCACGATGAAACAACCACCGAAACTCGGGGGGGTCAGAAGAGTTCGATCTGTTGGTTACACACATTTTGTTCTAAGTAAGGTCACAATACAGCGTCTGAGCCAATCCTGAAAGCCGTTCCCAAGATTGTCTCAAATTATCCCGTTACGCTCTTGGCATGTAGCACTTTTTGGACAGGTGAAACAATGGGAATGCAGCTACGTAAAAAGCACTAAACAAAATGAGTCAAATGTGAACTTGAGATTTCTTTACACTACTTAAACATTATAGCACTAGAACACCTGGGAAAATGGAAGAAAACTCGCGTTCTCTGTGTTTGTGGTTGCTAGAAAAATTCTTCCCTACTGCCCACAAATTTGCATAATATGTTTTCTTCTACACCAAGTCACCACTATGACATGACGACAACGACGACGTACATGAATGAGCCGAGCCGGGCCGAGCCGAGCTGGGCCGAGCCGCCTCATCCACCCCCACCGGAGACAGGACAGGAAGAGGAGAAGCGTCAGAATTAAGAAAGGCAAGTGGCGCTACCTGGAGCACAAGCACTTCCACGAGTTTTTGCTAGTAAGCTAGTAGCATTAGTTTAAACCCCTAAAAAAAAACACACTGCTCACACAACGCCAGACACGCCACAGAACTGCCACAGCCAATAGGAGAACGGCACCACTAGTCACGAAAGCAACTGGACCAAAAGACTCCATTAAAGAACAAATTCACAGATTAACCAGTCAGGAAGTTCTTTTTCTTGATTTACATTGATTCAGAAAGAGAAAAGCAAGAAATAGACCTACAATATTTATTCAGAATAAATGCCAGATAAGTGCAGCTCAGAATGTTCCAGGTCTTCTCGACAACAGTAGTGATTTTTGTTTTGTTCGTTTTGTTTTAAATCGATTGCAAGTCTGAAGTGGACTTCTCAAAGCTGATGCTATGAATGGATTGATCGGAGGGCTTAAAGCTTCTTTAACACCGAATCAGAATCCAATTAAGTGTAATACAGTTTTCAACCTGCTTTCATTTTATTCTCCTAACGACAAATATAATGTTTTTCTGATCAGAATCTGATATAGCAGAAGTTCGGCCAGTTACAACGTCCGAGACGTAGCTCCAAATCAGAAGAATGTAGGACTTTTATACAGACAGCATTTCTGGAATAAATCGTCATTATACTCGAATATTTTAGTGACTTCCAAATACAACCAGACCTTAACCAAAATGCCTCTAGAACAGCGATTCAACAACTGTTTTTGACAATAGTACTTCCTTTTTAGACAAGTTAATGCGCCTAATCATTAGTTATTGTATCATTATCATCATCGGAAACTGTAAAGAACCCATTGATTTGAAAAAAATCTATTTAAAGACCGATTGGAAGTCTTGGGTTCGATTCCCAGGCTAGCCTGAAAGCTTTCGGTGTGGAGTTTGCATGTTCTCCACGACACAGCCCCAACACATGAACTAGGTTGATTGGAGATGTGAAATTGTCCCACACACAGTTCCACAGAGCACTATGGATTTAAGAACCATAGCCATCTACTCCAATCACGACTGGAAACTGTGTTTCTATTTAGGATCACGGTGAGACACACCGAATACACTAAACACCTGAATAGGTTGCCTATTTGTTCCAAGGTCTTTCAGTATCTCCAATTAACCTGACCATGTTTTTGGACTGTGAAAGGAATCAGCAGCAACAGAGGAAACCCAGAAAGCCACAGTTTGCCGTACCCAGGAATCAAATCCGGGTCACATCCAGTCCCTGTCTATAAGGACTATAATTCGTTCCATGGGAGGACTTTGGTTACTGTTCCTAATCCACAGATATAATCATCGCTTGATAATTTAGCTTCCGGAACAGCGCATCTGCTTAACACAAGTGTTTTTCTAATGAAATTCACTCATATAGAGTAATAATAATAATAGTAATACTCTTGCTGAGAAAGTCTGGTCTGTAAAGAAGTCCAGGAACAAAAATCGGCAGGTTGAGAACCAGCGTTTTGGAAATAGTTCCGACATGTAGGTCATAGAAGATAAAAACTTTAGATGAACTTTAGATGAGAAAAATATCTGATCAGCCAACAATAAAAAGAAAAAAACACGTAACCATCGCTTTCTGTCGAATGACAGTTTCATGTTACAGCCGCGAGCTAAAAAGAGTTGTGATCTTAGAATAGCTGGACCTATTTAAAATCAAGATTAGTGAATCGCTCAGTGGACGTGTCATTTTTCTTTTAAAAGAAAGAACAGATGGGAACGCTCGTGCTGTCTGGATCTGCAGCTCCGTGTACAGAGTCCGCTTAAACCAGACTTTATTCAAACCGAGCAAGCGTAACCAGAAATGATAATTCATTCATCTGCTAATTATTAAGCCCTTTTTGTGATGCATTACAAAATTATTCAAGCAGAGATACCATTAAACAAAAACAAAAAAAATGCTCCGGTCGTCCAGAAGCGCAGAGACCTTGTTTAACCAAAATCAGAACTCTGGAGACATTATACTGCACACGGACGGTCGATTCGGGGCTGAGAAACGAGCTGGTGTCCGGTTTAAGGCCTAATTGAGCAAAAAACATGAACACCAAGAAAAAGGAAACAAGATTCGGTACCATTACTGCATACAGTGCTGTTGTATTTTTCAGTAGCATGTGAAAGGTTTAACCTTCCATTATTTTATTTTTTATTTTTTGCTTTTTGTAGTAGTGCTCGCTAAAATTATAGTCAAACCAAGTAAGCACTACTTTTTTTTTCTCTTCTTGAAATCAGTGCAGTGTCACTTCCCTGGCATTTAAAAAAGAAAAAAAAAACAACAACCCAAAAACAAAACGATACATTAAATAGAATCTACCATAGAAACAGTTTACACCAAAAATATAAAAATCACACAATCACAAAAAAGGACTTTTATCAAACAGAGGTGATGAGACAGCAGGGTCATGAACACACCTCCCACAGACCCTCGCTGTGCATCCACTTTCCTGAGAATTCGCTTCCCGTGGGTCTCCGAAACGAGCCGCGAAGACCAATTCCTGCTGATGCTGAGGAAACCGTGTACGGTCCCCCTCTGGCATCCGGGTGTAAAAGCACTCAGCGGTGGTGCTACACTGTATAGCCTCCGGGGAGCGCTTTAACACGCCGTCGACAAGGAGGTGACGAGATTAAGATAGTTTTTGGCCCATCTGCTCCACGTCGCTCCTCAGGCAAGTGAACATCAAAAAGATAAACAAACGCTGAACCCAATTCCGAGAGGCTGAGGGGGGGGGAACTTCTACTCAACAACGGGCCTCCACGAGAGGGTGGAAGACGGGCACCAGGGCATCAAACCTGCACACATGAGGGCGCTTTACCTACCGAACTAAATCATCTGTAAATGACCGATTTAAAATGAAACTCTTCAGCGGCAGTGAGTTTATAACATCCTGCCATTCATTTGTACTAGAACTGTGTTTAAAAGATTATTTTTTATTTAATATTTATTTATTTATTTACATTTTAACATCATGTTCGACGTTCCTGTTACATTTATGACCGGAAATGGTTAATGGCACTGTCGAGTCACAGCAACATGTCCCAGCTTCTGTTGCTGATAAGACAATCCTGGCCTTTCTGAGTTTCCTCCCACAGTCCAAAGACATGCATTCGGGTTAATTAGCAATGCTAAAAATGTCCTCTCTCTGTGTGTGTGTGTGTGTGTGTGTATCTCTGTACCCAGCAACAGTATTCGTGCACCGTGTCGCACAGTGACCCGACATAGTATTCAGCAGAAAGAAAATTTAAAACTGCATGTTTTTGGACTATGGGAGGGAAATGAAATAAGTAGTGCCAACCTGGATCCAGTTTAGCATTCGTTAACAGACTAACCCACCATCATGGGGATCTGGAATTAAATAATATTGGCAGGAAAAGACTTTACAGAGAAACGACTGGTCACTGATTTAATCTTTTAAACACAGTAACTGTCCTGTGATGGGTCGCCACCCTGTGTTGGTTATTTCTGTCTCGTACCCAGTTCAGGGTTATTTAACAGATCATTCAGGAATGAGATCTGGGTTTAATGTGGCCTCATGAAAAAGGAAGAATCAAGCCTGTGAGAAATGTGTTCATCACCTGGTTTAACAAAAAGAATTTTTTTAAAGAGCATCACATCCAAAAATAGTGAACAGTACCATCACCTTATCACTTACATCACACTACACGCGCTAGTCCACAGTTTTACGCGCCTAGTTACTAGAAAAAGCTATCGACTTCAATAGTTAAGCCACTTTTGGTACAATTTGCAAAAAAGAGATATCAAACAACTTTATATTCTTTTTTTTAAATGTTTTATAAATAATGCAAGATACTCTATGTGTGATTTTTAAATATAAAATTCAAGACTTCACCATATAGACAAATTCTTAGAATACGTTACGCAATTTCACAGCCACAGATTTATGGTAAAGCTTGTGAGAGATCGCCGGTTTATGCAACCGGATAGTTTCCCTTTTTACCGTGGATCAGCCTCTTGCAAAAGAAAGAAATACAAATGGGGACAAAGCAGTAAGGCATTATTCCCTTTCTAAACTTATGACTTAATTCAAATGAGACGAAGTACTAATACGCAAAAAGATCACACTTAATAATCAGGGTAAGACAAATACAAAATAAGTACTTTTTGTCAGCATAAAACTATAAAAAATGATTTTTTTCCAGCTCTGTGATAGGAACTTTAACAGTTTCTTTACAACATAAACATCTTATTGCCTTGCCAATAAGTTCACCATAATAAAATAATCATTTTTCAGGTTTTTTTTTCTTTCGGGGGGTAAAAAGGACTACCCGATCACATAAACTGGTCTCAGTTATCCTGATAGCTACCATACGAACAACAGCTGATTCCACGATTTTTTACGACTCCTTTTTTTTCAGCAGCAGCTGGTCAGTGCACAACATTAGGCGACGGTTAATATGAGCACAAACGCTTGTACAGTAAATCAGATTTCCATCTGGCACTCGGAGAATCTCTGTTCAAGGAATGACCGTGCAGGGTCGGGGGGAGAAGGTACAACACCGGTACAAAACAATTCATTACACGTGGGTTCTGGATACATTCTTTCCCAAGATGGTTGGAAATCTCTTTTGCAACTTGAAAGAAGTTATTTCTTAAATATTTTTTTTATTTTATATCCTCGTGATCTGAGCACAAGGTGGAAGGTGGAAGTGAATGAAGGTCTGCGTTTGGTAATCAGTGTCGCGACTAAAACAGCACAGAGGCGGAACAGAAAACACTTCAACAGAAAGACACACAAACTACCCTGCACCCTGACGTCCGATACGATGGTACAAAACGAGCGGTCAAAGAGAATAAAAATATAAGAAAGAAATAAACACCGAATCAGACAGATCAGACATGCAGCCATGAGGGTTTGTTTCAATACTCTGTTTGTACTGGAAGCCCAGTTATCTTTACACTAGAAGTGCCGCGCCATGTTGGTTCTGTGTACCTTTTAATAAAGATCCTGTTACCGATATACGATAGACGATTATGACATCATTATTGATGACATTGATGTTTGGAAAAGTTATAATGATTGACTAATGCATGCTGTGTATAATAACACACAGTCACTTCACTCATGTGTCTATAGACAGTGAAAAAAACCTTCAATATATAAGCACTTGGACCACTCTATTCAAACTCAAGTCCATCTTTCAGTGTGGTGACGGTCCTTGTTATTATGCCACTCTGGTATAAAGTACAAAAAGGACTAAATCTCTAAGTGTCAAGATTTAAATAAAATGACCGGCGCGGAACTTCTAATGTTAACAGGCCCAAATATGGGATCACCGTTTTGTACGCATGTACATTTGGAAGAAAGTTGACTGACCAATCAATGGAAGTATCAAGATGTGAAGACCACGTTGTCTTTTCTGGAGAAATCTGTGCTAACGCTGCCTTCAAGTGTTATCGGATTTTATTTATTTCAAATCGATGCACTGTCATTTCATTACAAGTGGGAGCTTTGGAATCCGTTTCCAAATAGAGCTCTGGACGCATTTCAAAATGATCAGTTGTGTTGATTTATTCTATTATAATAACCGTTTCTAGTTCATAGAATAAACCCCGCTGCTTATTTTAATAAAACACAAACCCACATGTTTTTATTCTTTCCAGAACCGTAGTTAATGTAGCTGTAGCTAATTTCATATCCTTCACATGGTTCCATATTTTCCGAGAACTTCCACTATTGCACAATGAAATTTGCACTTCAATGGCGGGAACTCGAGAACCCCTTTGCACATCTGAGACTTGAATACTTGAAGGCATCTTTGTAAATGGACCTTTAAAAGAAGCGGTCACACCAGAAAAGTTCCGTGCCTAAACTGTGATGCACTGACCAACCCACTTTCGTCCCGTCTCTCTTTCCCGTTCTTCCTCTCCAGCCTGTACTAAGACCTGGCGTCCGTTTTGGACTTGACTATTGTGATGACACTGGTGGCACCCACCTTCCCCGGTACGAGCGGCCCTATGACGGAAGCCAGCGGCCCGCGCGCGGAGCCGTGTATCACGTTGCCGACGGGCATGGCCGGCGACCGGGCCACAGTCCTGGCGAAGCTTTGCAGCGCCTCGTATTTGGAGCGCAGGGCGTCGAGCTCCACCTTCATGCTGGCGTTCTCCGAGGCCAGCTTCTCCACTTCCTGTTGGAGTTCGGCTTTCTGTCGCTCCAGCTCCTCCTTCTGCGTGACGCGTTTGACCCGGCAGCTGGCGGCGTAGCCTCGGTTCTTGAGCGTGCGGCGACGCTGTTTCAGCTGCACGATCTCTTCTTTAGAGAGGCCACGCAGGTGCTGGTTGAGCTCTCGCACGGACATGGACACCAGTTCGTCGTCCGTGAGGCTCGTGCCATTCTCGCCGGGTTCCCGCTTCACCTAGAACGAGGAAGCGAAAGCTGTTTTGGAAGAATCGCCAATTTGACGGAATTCCTACCCGATGTGAACACATTACAGTTACTTACAGTTCCGGTCAATAGTTTGGACACACCGTCTCAATCAATGTTTTTTTTACATTGTAGATTAATATGAAGACATCCAATCTATGAATAAACATGTGACATTATTAGGGCTGTCCGCAAATAATCGATTAGTCGTTGGTCGACCGAAAAAATTACTAGTCGGCCAAATTCCATTGGTC
>JAOUQU010000003.1:2538368-2557628 GCA_028566735.1 Ammoglanis amapaensis
TGTATCAGGGTGTTACAGTGTGTATCAGGGTGTTACGGTGTGTATCAGGGTGTAACGGTGTGTATCAGGGTGTTACAGTGTGTATCAGGGTGTAACGGTGTGTTACAGTGTGTATCAGGGTGTTACAGTGTGTATCAGGGTGTTACAGTGTGTATCAGGGTGTTACGGTGTGTATCAGGGTGTAACGGTGTGTATCAGGGTGTTACACTGTGTATCAGGGTGTTACAGTGTGTATCAGGGTGTTACAGTTTGTATCAGGGTGTAACAGGGACTTGATTTCTGATGGGAGATGTTAATTGTGTTATCATGTGCACTGGTTAGAAATGTAAAGACACACAGGGTGCTCGTGCTGTTTTTCATAAAATGCACATTTAATGTTTTTATTTTATTCCATTGCTATTAATGTTTATAACCTCTGTGAACATGTGGGTTTTCTTCCGGGTGCTCCAGATTTCTCACACAATCTAAATTGTGCATCAGTGTGTTTGATACAAACGTACGAACCATAGAATCAGGTTTTATATGAAATGGAATGTTAATCTATCTAATTAGATACAGGCACACAGAAACACGCAGGATGGACACACACACACTTACACACACACACAAACACGCACGCACACACAAACACACACACACATTTCAGTATCTACAGTTAACCTCACTGTATGTCTTTGGACTCTGGGAGGAAACCCATGCAGACACTGGGAGAACATGCATCCTTCAAATAGAATGCCCAAGGTCGTCGTACCTGAGAATCGAACCCGAGCCCTGAGGCTAGCCCAGATATATAATACAGTATCTAACATAATAATATAAAAAACATATTCATATATAATTTATTTCAATGTACCCCACCCCCCACCCACACACACCCATTTTCATTATATAATGACTATATGTTGGCACGACCATCATTCAACGACCCCTAAAGCCAAAACAAACAAACAAAAAACATTGTAGCATTTAAATAAGAATTGATATCGTTCTGCAATTTTCTTTTGTAATAATAACAAAACAAATCACTCCCCCCTCCCCTCCCCCACGTATTTAAAGCGTTCTCGCTGTGCACTTATTATGACCATTTATAAAAGATTCGTAATAAAAAGCAACATCGGTGCGTCCCACAATCCATGCAGACGCCGCGTCAGCTCTAACGAATGGCTGTACGCGCCCGGCTGATGATAAATTCGTATTATTACCATTCATCAGGGGTAATTTGGTGCCAGCTTGGTGCATCTGATGATGCCAGCATGGCGCTGTGTCTGTGTTTCTCTTGCCTTACAAGTCGAGATGGGAGTTCAGCAGGTTGCCTGGGTTGATTGGTGTCTTCTAAACCTAATCTACCTCCCGTCTGGGAGAGGAAGTCGGGAGAGACGCCACTGAAAGGCCGAAGGATGATCGACTGAGGTGCCGAAGGTTGATTTCCTTAAATCCCTCGGTGCACCGGGGCCGATAAATTAAAGAAAACAGCCTCAGATAAATAAAAAATAGACGTGTATAATATTTCTTTCATTCTGTGAATAACAAGCTGGTTTGATGAGGTGGTTTTAATTAAATAATAGTATGATGGGAGGAAAGTGTTTCCTCTTGTACTAAAGAGGTAATAATAATAAATGATATGAAGCTTCAGTCTCTTTACCAGCCTGAACACACACGAACATCCTGAACAAGTTTCAATCAGCTCCGGATCTTCTAATCACACGAAACTCAGCCGAGAAATTAATTTTTGATTTTGCTTTTTGTGTTCCAAACATTAAATTGTGCTACAAAAAATAAGATTTGCTGAAGCTCCTGTGTGTATTGTTGTCGTGCACGATTCATAGTTGTGATATCTATAAAATATATGCACAATATAATATCAGGCTATAAATAAAGCATTTTTCTTAACATTTATTTTCATAATTTCTTAATAAATGCATTTTATTTCCTTCAGGAACAATAAAGTATTTTTATTTCTATTTATCAATCCAATGTAATAAAATAAAAAGACTTTTCTGTATTACAGAGCATACACAGGCCAGGCATAACGTTATGATCACAAAGGTGAAGTTTAATTATCTGATTATTTTCATCACAGAACCTGTTAGTTGGTGGGATATATAATAATAAAGTGTTTCTTATTCACTTTACAGCGGTCAGTACTTGATTTATCAGTTGTAAACAGGGTTACGGTCCAGTTACAGAGGAACCAGCACAGTATTTTTATTTGAATTAGATGGTCATAATGTTATGCTTGTGTTAATGTCGGTGTACAGCGTACTGAGAAGACATCTTACTTACCATGCGTGCCATCTCAAGTTTAATCTCCACCGCTGACCACAACATCAGACATATTCGATTTTAAATGTGATTTTAATACGCAGTCGAAACGTTCATGATATAACAAAGCCAATCAGTAAAAACCCTCCACGTTCGTTTATTTAATCAGAACTCGACGATACATAAGTTGTTCCGCTAAAAATAAATCATTTTAATTTCAGAGGGTGTTTTCAGACTTTTTTTCTTTAAAAATAACGCTTGCTGTGCCTTTTTCCTCTTATCTGAAGTGTTCAGGAGAAAGATTGCCACTGCTTTATAAGTCATAGGTCTGCCAAATTGCGCGGGCACTTATCGTGATCATTAGTTTCTATTCAGATGGCCTGACGACGGAAGTGAACGCCGCTGTTCTCGGCCGACTCTCCCCGCTGAGCCACATCAGTGCCTGAACAGAACATTCGGCTTTCAGTGCATCTGGGGATATAATTTCTTTCTTTTAATGATGCATTAGTGTTCGGCGTGGCGATCATTCAACTCCCTCCAGGACCTTGGTCAAGACATCGAGACCAATTGAGAAAAAGTTTCCGATCTCTGCTGACATGCGCCGTGATTTCAATAAGTGGCGGGATATTATTTCCTACAGGCCTTGAACGCCGGATTCTTTAAGTAGCGATGTGACTTTCTCTTTTTCTTTCGGCAGTACTGTAGATGCAAATCATGTTCACGGAGGAGGTTCGAATGAATAGAAATGGAAAGTCGTGCAGGTGAAGGTAAGCAGCCTGATCGAGACGTCTGGACTAATAAACTGGATTGTATCTTGCGGCTTGATTTACGACAAGTTGTTTTATAAAGACTCCAAGCGACCGGACACCAGTAACCATGAAGCGACCAGTAAAAGAGCTTTAATATGACAGGGAATATTGACTGGACTGTATGGTGTGCTGAAAGAGCATGTGGATTTAGTACCATGACATTATTAACATCCGACATTTTCCCAGACCTGCATAAGTCATCTTATATTACTGGAGGCTCCTTGAAATCGTCCTTCAAAGTTCAAGGTCTTCACCTGAGGCCATTCAGATAAATAAACATTTGGGTATGCACATGTGTACAAATATATACAACAATAAAGAGCACACTCATTTGCAGGTTAATGGATTTTAACACAAACTTACTTTCATTACACCCGGGCCAGCGGTGCAGGAGGCGTCCCCAGAACCTCCACGGCGTTAGGCAAATGCTCTCCTAATGTTATGAGCAGTTAAATGTTGAGCACAATCGAACGTTGTATAAGTGTTCAGTGACCTGGATTCACTTCAGAACTGTTTCTCCTGAGTGTGCAGTGAAACACACACTAGTAAACACACTAGGGTGCGGTAGCAAGCACACATGCCCTACAGCCATTGTGCCTGGGGTGCAGTCAGGGGTTCAGTGCCTGAAGGGAACTGTATTCATGACTTGTCCATTATGGGAATCGAACCGGCAACCTTCAGATCACAAGTTCAGTTCTCTAACCACCAGGACACGACTGGCTCTGTTTACTGAATGTACCATTAAATGAACATTTTTCTAACCTTAAATAAAGATTTAAAAAGCATTGATGGAACGTTCTAATGACACATTAATACAACCTATACGTCTGAGGAAATTATTTCAAATGTTTAAAGAATATTGAAGAATGCTTTTTTGTTTTATCTTACATTGAGTGTGTACAAAAAAACGCCACAAGAACAACATAACGTTCCCACAACCAGAATGGAACATTTGGTCAATGTTGTTTGGTTAGCAGGTTATTCTGTTGTTAGGACCATTTTAAATGATGGATTTAGAACAGTTTTAATGAGCCACGTCTGTTCTACACCATTGCTTACTAAACAATATGAGTAGATCATTGGTCCAGTTTACAATTTTTCTTATATAGAATAATAAATAAAATGTATGCAGTGCCATTGTTACGGCAACATTTCATTCAAATGTTATTGCTTCACATTGATGCTTATTAAAGCAACATTATTATACAATCATTTGTTAAAGCATGCATGTTAATTCTGATTTAGCTCATGTAGTTCTGGACATTGTGGAAGACTAGTGATTTTGTTGTTGAAATGACAAAGCAAAACAACAAGTCATAGTCTACCTCAGTGAGCAGGACAAGTCCATCTGAGAAAGTATTTTAAACATGTGTGGACAACGATAGTGGCTGTGTTATCTCTTTAACATGTTCTCCTGCATAAACAACCAGCAAATTAAATTTGTATTATTATGCATTAGCATTATACATTTAATTATTATGTGTTTGTTGCATGCTTTGGTTCCATTCACGACAGATTCATGCCATGTTTGGAAGCTCATAATTAAATAGTACATGTTCAATGTCAAACACCTTTGCAGCCATTTTTTTGTATCTTTAAATTCACCTCACTCGCAAGTCTTTGGATGGTGTGAGGAAACTGGAGCGTCAAGAAGAAACACAAACACACACACTCTGCAAATAAAATCCATGACGTTCTGAAGTGACAAAGCCTTCCAGTTATGAGACGAGTTATACACCAAGAACACGATCAATAAATAATTGATTGAAAAAAAAACTTTTTTTTACAGTTGTTTCACTGCATTTGTGTCATGAATGAGTCTTTAAAATATTATTTTCAATATTCTTTTATGTCCTGTTTTTACACAAATGGTCCAATAAAGATACAAATAAAAAGTTTTGCTTTAAACTCTAAGCCATGAATGTGATTATATTCATAACACACAATATGAATCCCATTATTTCTTTTGTCAGCTCTCACCACCATTCAGACAGAATGTTTGCTCGGCATTCTACCGTAAATACCTCACTTACCTCACGCGTGTGAATAGGATGAATTAGTACAGCATCTATCTAAAGAACAGCAAACATGGTTAAAGTCTTTATTTTATTCAACAGCGATTATAGAAAACAGGAACATCGCTTATGGAAAACATTTACCCTGTCTACCATTTCAATATAAAGTATTCTTTTAAAAATATATTTTTTAATGGTTTCATGTTTGGTTTAATATTTTTTGCCATTATTCTGTGTCCTTACTAAAATAAAAACCTTTTATTTACTTCAGTAAGCTTTTTTTAATTGTGTTTCCATTCCAAACAATGAAAGTAAAAAATAATTCCAAAGTAACACAAGTCAAGTGCAAAAATACAAACATTTAAATGTGAGTTATAGCACAGTGGTTAGAGTTCAGTGGCACTGTTGGACCCCCGAGCAAAGCTCAGCTTGCAGTAGCTTTTTAAAAAAAATGAAACCCGAATTATAATTCGTAAATTGCTTTGAATAAAAGCATCTACTAAATGCTGAAAATGTAAATGTGATATATTATATATTAATTGTAACTTATTGTAATATGATGTATTGAAGTGAAGCAAATTTACACATGAAACCCAACTAGTAACATTTTAAGTCTGTTAATTGACCTGTTAATTAAAAACAGTGATTTACGGAGGTTTCAACAGTGGCTAAATAGGACGAAATGCAATTTAAATATTAAAATATTAAAAATGATTTATAATGCGGTCAGATGTCTAGAAAACCAGTTGTAACCACCACCCCCCCTCAGAGACCTTGCTGCTTCATGGTGCCTGAATTTGCCCGAATCGTTTCCCAAACACACCCATATTCCAAAGAACTGGGTCCTTCGTTATGATTGGCTAGCGGCACATCTTTGAAAACTTCACCAATCGAATAAAAGGACTGGATTTTTGGACCAATCAAAGCACAGAAGGCGGGATTAAACGAAAACGGGTGAAGGATTAAATTTAGGATGCAATTGATTCAAAGAATCGAATCCTTGATGTAGATTGTGAATCGTAAATCAGCTATAAATTCAATAATTTGTTTGTAATTGAAATATCCATCAGAATATAGTATATAATACAGTGAATGTATGTTTATTAATAAAAAATAAACAATTATTATTTAACTGTCTGGTGGAAACACAATTACTTAATTGAATAAAGTCGCTCACATTTAACCGTTTTCTCAGTTTTGATTTGAATTGTCGATACATCTGAGGAATCGACTCCTTGATGAAGTGAAACTTTAAAGCCCATTTTATGTGTTATCACGCCATAATTCGAAGAGTCGACTCCTTTAAGAATCGATTCGAACAACCGTAAATTGAAAAGTTGATCACTTTATTGTTTCTAATTCGCTTAAAATACACCAAGATGTAAAGTTAGTGATTAACCAGTGCACTCAAACACCATTACACTTATTTACGTTTAACATTTCAGTCCCACAATGATAAATTTACTTTTAGCAACAACAAAAACAGTTTATGTTTTTCGTTTGCTAACCGATGTAGCATCACAGCTAACAAAGTTACAGTTTATAGAAAAAAATTCATCGTAAAAGACTAAAAATGACTTTTGTGTTTGTTTCTTGTAGTAAAACGAGACGTTTTTGTTCATATCTAAGAGTTCTTAACATATAAACCTCAGATGTTTGTTTTTAATTTGCTGTAAATGTAATAAATAGTTTTTAATACGTGTTGATCGTATTAATGACAAACTTTAATACACTTTATACAACCGGTTTTGTAGAAATATAATTAATCTAAAACTGCAGTCAAATGTTTTGTAGCTTTAAATTAAAATTTTAAATTACACAACTAATTAATAGTCATAATATTCTAAAGCTTTTAATAATACAGACGACCAGATTATATTAATATACACATTAATGTTCAATTCCTGTCTTTTTAAAGTCATCATAGTAATTATATTCTTTATAAATAAATAATTTCTTAGTTTATTCATAACCGTACATGATTTATTATCTTTATTGTAGACCAAGAGGTGATTTATAAGGAGGAAGTTTATTTATAATCAAATCAAAGTTAAATAATTAGTAATGACGTGATTATTACAGGTCAGACACACCAGTAATTAAGTAAAATACATTTAGATGAAAATAGAAAGTTTAGATTTGGAGTATTTTAGTGTACAATACTCTCACATACACACTCCTGTTGGGACGCTTGTAATTTGCTTTTATAAGTGCAGATCAATTAGAAAAACATTTATAATAAGTTATTATATGACGATGCTGCGAGGTTAGAAAGAAACCAAATAGAAACTAGTTTTGATTTAAATATAGTACACTTAAGATACGAGTAATGAACTGGTCGATAAGTAAATAAAAACACCAAGTGTGCTGATAAAGGGATAAACAATATTAATAAACTAAACAACTCGATGGATAATCAAAGTTGCGATGTGGGTATGTTTTAGTCTATTTTTACACATTAGGAACAACCGACAGCATTATTATTTCACATTTAACAAGTGTTTTTGCTGTAATTAGACGTGTGCGCTGTTATTTTTTAGTGATGTTGAAGAAACATGGGTACATGAGGCTTGGCGGTGGCGCTGTCAGTCAGTGGTCATGTCTCCTAAAGTAGCTCAGCAGCAGGGTAAGGAAACGGCGGTACAAGTGGCCGTCCGAGTGCGGCCGCTGCTTCCGAAAGAAATCCTGCACAACCATCAGAGCTGCATCACTGCCCTGCCCGAGGACAGGAGGGTCACTCTCGGCCACGACCGCCACTTCCACCTCGACTTCGTCTTCGAGGAGAGCTCCAGTCAGGACGACGTCTACACAGCTTGTGTTCAGCCCCTCATCAAGGCTTTCTTCAGTGGGTCTAACGCCACCGTGTTTGCTTATGGACAGACGGGATCAGGCAAAACCTACACCATCGGCGACGCGAACATATGTAAGTGGAGTTCTTTGGGTGTGTATTGTACAGTTCTGTGAGCATTGCTTACAAATTTCACACACTGTTTTATACAGAATAAAAACATTTGATGATCTTTTCTGTTTTGGGGTTTTGTGGAAATGAACTACAATTTATGACGAGGGTCACAAAGTCTTCTGAAGTGATTACATTATGTACAGAACTGTTTATTATAGCTTAAGGTACTGGACTTGTAATCAAAAGGTCACTGTCAGATTGCTGCTGTTGGACCCCTGAGCCAGGCTAAGTGTCCTAAATGTGAATCGCCGTAGAAGAATCAGAACTAGAGTGTCAATCACCGGCATCATTATAGCAGAAATAACGAATTTACGGTCCAAAATTCTACAGTGTTACAGGCGTCATCATTTACATGAATTACAAAGATTAGCATTTAAAATGTTAGAAAAAAGAACACTGAGGTTCACAATACTGGGATGCACCTTGTAGTGCCTTTGTGGTTTCAAATGGCCCATCGAGGGCAGGATTTTCTCTGCTCGATGGAGGCTCACGTGAGGTTTCTTGTTAAAATCTTCTGACGGGTTCACACGCATTTAAGATGCCAGCCACACTTCCCCCAGTGCAGCTGTCACCGTTCGAACGCACAGCCCTCCGTGCCATCTGAGATCTCGCTTTTTGGCATTTGGCTCTAATAGCAATTACTAATGCGCTGCTGCTTTCTTGGCCTCAGCCTCCTCCGGCGAGGACGAGCAAGGGATCATTCCCAGAGCCGTAGCCGAGACCTTCAAGCTCCTGGACGAGAAAGACCTCAGAGACTTCTCAGTTCGGGTGTCCTACCTAGAGCTCTACAAGGAGATCTTCCGAGACCTTCTGGAGGTGGAGACGGCGAGCAAAGACATTCATATCCTGGAAGATGACAAGGGTAACATAGGTGAGGACTGTCATGCTTTTCATGGGGATGTACACACACACACACACACACACTATTCCACTATGAACCGGTATAATGGTGTTGGTTTAGTGCCATCGTTTCACACTGAAGTGCTCGATTTTGGTTCTTTCAGTGCACCGAGTTTTATTGTGTCTGATGCACTAAAACCTCTTCCGAGTGCACGATTTGGGACGCAACTTGTCATTATTCATCATGTTTTCCAACTCCGACTAGGACACGCAGCACAGCTCACATTTTAAACTGTATTTCTTCCACGCGCACTAAATCACCAAACCCGTAAAGTAGCTTTAAAGATTCTTTTGACCATTTATTGTTAGAAAAGAAATCAGGAAAATAAAGTCTTTGTGATTATCTTTTATTTATCCAAACAATCAATGGCCATTTATTTTTGAGAGTCACAAACTCTACGTTTCGTGTTGAGAAAAATAGCACCAGCGCCCCCTGCTGTGATTCATCTTTAACTAATCGATTCCAAAGAGATTTTCTCAGTGGGTAGCCCTGTCTCTTTACAGTATTGAGCTCTGTAGAGTGGGATGCTTCTTTATTTGTAAAGCTTGTACGTCTTCCCTGCGTCTGTGTGGCTTTCCACCTGGTGCTCCGGTTTCCACTGACAAGTACAGAGAGACAAACTCAAACCAATGAATCTTGTGCAAGCAGAAACGTTTACATTAAGTTACATTACAAACGTTACAAACCAGATTTTTGATCAAAACGAAATTGGGTTTGTCCCTCGGCAGTTCTTTATGGAGTGAAGGAGTGTGAGGTCGAGGGAATCGACGAGGTTCTGAGTCTCTTAGAATCTGGAAACACGGCCCGACACACAAGAGCCACCCAGATGAACCCTCACTCCAGTCGCTCTCACACCATCTTCACCATCACCATGGAGCAGAGGCGGAGCGGCAGACACCCGCTCATCCTCACCTCCAAGTTTCATTTCGTGGACCTGGCCGGATCCGAGCGCATCCTCAAGACTGGCAATACGGGTGAGCGGCTCAAGGAGAGCATTCAGATCAACAGCGGACTTCTGGCGCTGGGCAACGTGATCGGTGCGCTGGGGGACCCCAAGAGGAAAGGCACCCATATACCTTACAGGGACTCCAAAATCACAAGGTGCGAGTTTTTGAATGTGTTTTACGGTGGGTGTAAGATGGGAGAGGACAAAAATACTTTCACTCATGTGTAAATGGAGTACTTATTTTACCATTCAGTAGATGCTTGTGTTAATTATAGTAAGTCAAGTCAATTTGTTTGGGTTTAGGACCATCAGACCAAAAAGACCCTGTTGAGCAAGAGCAAGCTGACAGGTCCAAATCTTTAGAGGAACCAGGGACCCCTATTCTCCTTAGATGGACTGTATGTGTGTTTTAACCGTCTATTGAAGGTCAAGGACCTTAATCAAGGGCCCAGCAGAAAGCTGAGCGTGATTGGGGCTTAAACCAGCATCCTTTTGATTACCTGTCCTGTTTTCTAGCTGTGGTGCTCCCTTCCGATCACAGGTCCGGTTCTCTTACCACCAGGACACGATTGTCCCAAAGAAACCATCATAATTAGTGTAGTATAACACTATGTAGTGACGTCAACCAGGCACCAGCGCCATCCGCTGTTAAAATTAAAAATCTAATTTCATATGAAATAAGTTCTTTAACTAAACAGCCTCTTTACATCTTTACTGAATGTATTTTATTACGTGTACAATGTTTATAAATGTTTTTTATACGTTCAATCATGAATAACTTGATTATTTGTAAAGTTTGTTTTTCCTTTCTGGATTCTGAATCCACTGCTGCCTGCACGAGTCCCATTCTGATGGTGGAGAGCCATTAACATGACTGCAGTGCACTAACAATTACTTATTCCTCGATTTATCAGTTAATCAGCCATTGTTCTACGCCCGTGCAACTGTGACACATCACGTGCGTATTGAAAATAATTCAACTGTTAGGATCCAGGGTTTCGGGAAGCGCGGTGCGGTTGCCGTGGCAACGTAGACTCAGCCGCGCACTCGGAACTCAGCGCACCTGTGCCTGATCTGGGCGTTAATTGGAACCCCAGTAAAAGCCCAAGGGTTCCACCGCTCAGGGCTGGATCCTCGTTGCATCTACGTAGCTTTCTCGTTACAACTCACGTTGCATTCCGTTACAGTCTCGGTGCATTCACGTTACATTTTTTATCCTCAGAGCTCGTTTCACGTTTCAGTCGCGGACGCGCTGATTTCGTTATCGTCTCGAGACGGCTCCGACCTCTCATTCTCAGCCGCGTTCCGGGTTCCACGTCCGTCGTGTCGCTCTTTTTGTTTTTCCTATTCTGCAGAGACTTTGTTCCGACGGACTCCTCATCATTTTAAATAAAAGAACTATTTTGTTTCAACTCCTACGTCTGGTCTCCTAGTGGTGTGTTGTGGCTCTACAAGCGTTCCTCACAAACCCCTTCGCAAAACGTAACATCAACGCTGCTTGTGAGGAAGAAGGTCTGCACTAATATAACAATTTCTTTCTTAAATTCTTTTATATTTTATTTTTTTGCAAGTAAACACAGTTAAAGCTGTAAGGATTTAGTGTTATTAGGGATGTAGCAATTCACTTCACCCACGATTTGCGATACAATTCAAAAAACGACAGCTCAATTGTTGTCTTCTATATTATTACAATAGTATTAAATTAGCTAAACAATACATTTCTTTTTCTGAGGATGTTATTAACTATCAAAAAACACTAGACTCTGTTAGCACCCCCTGCTGTCTAAAGTGAGTCTTAAAAGAATCGCCCAAGTGAATTGATTTGTTTCATTGATTCTTTTTTTCCCATCTTCCCACAGGATCTTAAAAGATTCTTTGGGTGGCAACGCCAAGACCGTCATGATCGCCTGCATCAGTCCCTCATCGTCCAACTTCGACGAGAGCCTGAACACCCTCAATTACGGCAAACGGGCTCGCAACATCCAAAACCGCACCACGGTGAACTCCCGCGGCGAGCCGGACCGGGTGGAACATCTGAAACTGCAGATCAAAGCGCTGAAGCGATCGCTCGAAAAACGTCAGCGCTCGGAGACCCGCATCCTCACTCGATCCGAACCCGAGCGGCGAGGGTGCGACCTGACCAGACTGCAGGTGGAGACCGCATACTACAGGACGTGCACAGACTCGGCCTACCGGCTGCTGTTGGAGTTTCAGGGTGAGGGCACGCTGAACCACGGCCAGCTGCTTCGTTTGAAGGAGTGGATTTGTACCGTGGAGGAGGAACGCAGTGGACGGAGCTCCGCATCAGGACTGGACAGCGACATCGAGAGCAGCTCCACTGAGTACGCCAACCGGCTGAAGAAGGGACGGGCACTCCCGAAAACACAGGTATCATCATCGAGAGCAGTCAAATTATTCTGATTGTATTTGTCTTTAATTTCACGTTATTTAAAAACTTACATAACTTTTATGTTTCACAGTAGTAAATAAATCTAAATAAGATATTTGACCTCCTGACCCCATCGGCCTGTTGGAATCCCATTACAATGTGCACACACTCCGTATACCTCAAGAAAATGTTGCCATTATTTTTTATAAAACACAAACCCTTTCAAACACGTGATGATTTACTCGTCATATCTTTGATTCGAATGACTTGGCTCTGTGTTTGCTGTGTCCAGGAGTCCGAGGACGTTAAGGACAAGTGGAGCAGCGAGCGTGAGGACTGCGCTCCTCATCTACAGATCTCTCAGATTCAGGAGTTAGAGCAGGAAAACACAGACTTCCTGGCGGCACTGGAAGATGCCATGGAACAGTACAAACAACAAGTAATTGCACGTTTGTCTCCGTGTAAAATCCTCCTAATGCTTTCGTCACCGAGGATTCGTTTCGACTTTTTGTTTGTTCTCCCAGAGCGACAAGCTGCAGGAGCAACAGGACCTGATTGCTGAACTGCACTTCCTGTTAGCGCAGTCAGGTATCGGGCCGGTACACCTGACCCAGAGGCCCCATACTGCACCGATCAACTCGGCACAGCAAGCAGCACTGAGCTCCGGCCGTGTATCGTGCCTCTGTCAGGAGGATGTGGGAGATTCTTCTGCACCACAGGTACACGTGCATCCTTTTTTACCTGAGCTTTAATTCAGCTTTACCTGTTATTAATATTACAATAAAAGTGTGCAGTAAAATTTTAAGATTTAAGGATAAACCAAGGAGCCTCCAGGGACGCACCAAACCATACACACACATATACACACGGTCACCTCACGGCAAGACATCCCAGGGTTTGATTTACTGGGATCTCGTAACCGACTGGCAACCTGTTCAGGTGTTTAGTGTATTCCGCCAGTGTGTGTCCCGCCGAAAAAGGATCAAGCGCTGGTAAAACTAGATAGTGGATGGATCGGTGTATGTGTGTGTGTTATTATAGCAGAATTTGGGTACATCTGGGTACGTATAACGACCAAGGGCTTCAACCATCAGATATGTGAAATAACTTTTATGTTTTTAATCGTATTTAATCTAATTTTAGTCTTTATGCTTTGTTTCATCACTATTTACCACAATACAAATAAATGTTTGTTGATGTTTACTTTGTATTAAGGTGTATAATTGTATTTATTCACATTAGAGTTTTTCTTTTTTGGGCTGAGGGGGCTGTTAAGCTGTTGTTTGACGTGTAAGTCGTGTTGTGTGACCTCGAATCCGAGTCTCTAAAACGATGACGATGAGCGTGTGCGGTTCAGAGTGATTATACATGGTAATAACAGATAATTGTCGTTGTTATCGTGTCGTATTTTAGTACAATAAATCACACATTTCGTGGCTTAATTTGACGTGAAGCTTCGGTGCGTGTCGCTTTTGTACAGGACGTAGATTTCTGAAACGCCACAGAACCACTTTTCTCCAGAATTTGCTCGAATGACCCACATAACGTAACGTACACAATTTGTGTGTCGT
Organism: Ammoglanis amapaensis; assembly: GCA_028566735.1. Classification (NCBI taxonomy): domain Eukaryota; kingdom Metazoa; phylum Chordata; class Actinopteri; order Siluriformes; family Trichomycteridae; genus Ammoglanis; species Ammoglanis amapaensis. The sequence continues at coordinate 2,552,224 of JAOUQU010000003.1, forward strand.
CGTTAGCTAAACGATTATCATTCTGCAATAGAAAGTGTTCAGTATAAAAACGTGTTCTGTATCTTCAGGTTCATCTAGAAGCTTCCATCGACAGCCACTCATTCTCCGAAGTCCAGTGCGAGTGTGGACAAAGGGAGAAGGATTGTGAGTCTCATGTGGAGGACACAGACAGCGAGGACACGCCTGATAAACACAAGCACAGACGCAAGTACGGAGAGTGTATTTCTGACCATGTTGTTCATGGGTATCCCTGGTGATCAGGCTTCACTCGGATCGTTCTGTTTTCTATTCTGATATTCTGAAGCCTCGACTTATAATTGCATTAGTAATTGAATTAGTAAACGTGTTATTAAAATGGTCAGTTATGGATTATTTCTTGGTATTTTTTATTTATTTTTATTATTATTGTGTATAGATTTACGAGCATCACCTGGTCACAAAAGGATTCACCATTTCAAGCATCTCCGGCAAGAGTTCGGGCTCCTCTGTCTCAGGCCCTGTCTGTCTCGGGTCAACCTCCGTTAGTGCACTACAACAGAAGAACATGTAAGCTTTAAGTTTCCCTGATCAAAACAAAGCCGTGCTCTTACATGTCATGTTTGTAGACTAGTGCAGATTGTTAGCGTTGGACTCTCGATCAAGATCCTTATCCATCGTCGGCCACAATCGATTGTCTGTGTTTGACAAACTTTTTGTGTGGCGTCCGTTCTCTGGTAAAGTGTTCTGGGTCCTATATGCGGTTGCTAAGGCTTCCTCAATGGAAACGTGATGTCACAGTTCTGATCCATATCATTTATCCTGGTTTTTATGTAGTTCAGCAATTCCTAATGCAGGGAAACGAACACTTCTGAAGAATTTTATTTAGAATAAATAGAACATTTCATCCACACTACATCTGGTGTGCGTGTGTGTGTGTGTGTGTGTCGTACAGCTAACAGCAGTGTCGAGAGCTCTGTCCCGGAGAGCCTGAGAGGCTGCCGGTGGGAGCTGGGATCAGAGAGAGGTCTGCTTCTTTCTCAGCAGAAGATCCGAGAGCTGTCAGTCACCATACGCATGAAAGAGGATCTCATCATGGAGCTGGTCAAGACCGGTAGAGAAGATTTTAAAATTCATTATGATAAAAGGGTTCGTATTGAAATGTAATCTTAAGGGATGCTGGTTCAAGCTGCAGCATTGCTAAGTTTTCTCCTGCTGTGCCCTTGAGCGGCGCCTTTTAACACTCAATGACTCAGACTGGATACTGTAACTAACATGTGAGTCACTTCAGATAAATGTGTGTTGTAAGTACGGTTGTGTGTGTGTGTGTGTGTGTGTGTGTGTGTGTTATTAGGTAAAGACGCCCAGGCCATGAACAGACATTACCGTCAGAAAGTGTCGGATCTGGAGCAGGAGGCCGAACATGCCCGGGCCGAGCTGACCGAAGCACACCGACAGCTTCAGGAGCTCGAGGTTCAGGGAAGCCGTGATGCTGCTGACCGCTCCAAGGCGCTGGAGTGCAGGAGGAAAATCGCAGCGGCACAGAGCAAAGTGCAGGTCTGGCATCGTTCCAAATGCTGGAATGTTCCACGTTTAGCACATCGATGATCTGAGCCATTGATTATTACTTTATTTCAAATTCTTTTTTTTTCCACCACTGCGCTTTTACACACTTACATTTAACATAATCCGTGCAGTAAACACATATTTACACACACTAGGGGGCAGCAGTGAGCACGTGTGTGTCTGTCTGACGCAGTGGGCAGCCCTTGTCATGGCGGCCAGAGAGCAGTTTGGTGTCTTTATCAAGGGCTCTTCAGTCATGACCTCGAAAATCTTCTGATTACAAGCCAGGTTCTCTGACCACCAGGCCATGACTGCCCCCCCTCGCTCGGAGGCCCCAACAGTGGCAAATCAGAGGTGGTGGTGTAACCGGCAATCTCCTGGATGGACCCGTTTGATTAGGATCAGGAGTTAATGTCGTCTCCCGACAAGAAGGTCTTGAGTTCACTGGCCAAGGTCCTTTCTGTGTAGATTTCCATGTTTCGCTCTGTGATTCCGGGTTTCCTCCAACAGTCCGAAAAAACGTCCACGCAACGAGGCAGATCGGTTGCACATTATTGACCATGTGTGTGTTTTAGGTGCACAATTGAAACCAGGGCTGAATTGTGCACCTTCCTTGCTGCCCATGGCATGTCCAGCGTCTCCGGTCGAACCCTCGTGTGCCACGACTTTGATTGCAGGTGCTGAAGCAGAGGCAGCGAGACACCGCTCAGCTGGCCTCTCTGTCGGTGCAGAGCGAGCGACGCGTGCAGGAGCTGGAGAGGAGCGTTCAGAGTCTTCGACAACAGCAGGACCAGCTTCAGCGGCGTCTTCGAGACGAGAGCCAACAGAAGAGACGCCTGGAGAGCGAGATGCAACGAGGCAAACACCGCGTAAAGGTTACTAGCACAGTGTACCGAAACGATTCCTATTATATATGTGTGATGTTATTCGCTTATTCAGACTAAAACTTTATTATTATTATTAAGCTTTACGTGCTGAGTTACTAAACATCGTGTGTGTAGATCTATCTTGCAAGGAAGGTTGCTAAGCAACAGTCGTTCTTGTTTGGACGTCCGCTGTACAGTTAAATCGCACAATAAAGGTTTAATAAACATTTAATATGTTACATAAATGATAGCACAACCCGTCTTGTAACATAGCAGCATGTTCGCGTCCCGATCGTGGGTCCGATTAAGCGTGTCCATATTAAGGTTCACGTGCAATGATGATGTTTGTAGGAGCTGGAGATAAAGAACGAGCAGCAGCAAAAGATTTTACGCATCAAGACTGAAGAAATCGCTGCTTTCCAACGCCAACGAAGGAGCGGCAGTAACGGCTCGGTCGTCTCCTTAGAGGAGCAGCAGGTACGAAACTAAAGTCGTTTGTTTGGCCGCGTCATTGCAACTTGTTTTTATCTTTAAATGAAATTAAAGAAAGATAAATACACATCTTTTATTACTTTCTTTTATAAATAAAATACTGCATTAGTGATCTTTTATTGATCTAAAATATGAACAACTTTTTATTTCTGTGATTCCGGTGCAGGGAGTTTTGAATGAAGCTTGATTTGGTAACTTGGTTGTGAGGGCAGCGCCCTCTGCTGTTCATTAAAACATGGATACTGATTTGAATCACACCTCGACACTTTCACAAACAAAAAGTAGAACCATAATTCTATAATGATGATAATGATAATAATAATAACTTATTATTATTAATAGTAATAACTGCATTTTACCTGCAGGTTTTAGGTTGTGTACGGGGCTGTAATCACGCCACTGTGCCACAGAAGGTCAGACAGATGAAGGAACTGTCTGTATGAATTATATTTTTCAATAAAGGACACACACACACACACGTACACACGCGGTCCTGTGCTCTGCTGTAAAAGATCTCACTGTTGTCAGATTTGCTTGTGGCTTGTTTCAACATGTTTTAACTTTACAAGTTACACGCTTGTGTGTTTGTGTGTCTGTGTGTGTGTGTGTATACTTCTTGGTCTGGTGTTTTTTATTTAACAGTCTCACCGCTGTCGTCTTTTTTTTAACATGTGTCCTGTTTTGAAGTCTCACTGTAGTTTCCGAGCTTGAAAATGAGATTCGATTATTTATTTCTTTTGAGCAGAAGATCGAAGAGCAGAAGCGATGGCTGGACGAGGAGATGGAGAAGGTTCTGGAACAGAGGAAAGGTCTGGAGGATCTCGAGGGGGAGCTCACAAAAAGAGAGGAGATCGTGGCTAAGAAGGAGGCGTTGCTCCAGGAGCGCAGCGGCCTCGAGACCAAACGTCTCCAGTCCAGTCAGGTGTGTTTGGTTTTTCAGACACAGTCACATGCGTGACTTACACACGCTGTTCCTACACAGCAACAAGGTTCTGGGTTCGATCCCCAGGTGGGGCCGGTCCGGGTCCTTTCTGTGTGTGCAGGGTGTGTGTAATCCAGTTTCCTCCCACCATCCAAAAACATTATCTTATCCCCATACGTGTAACACACAAACACACACACACACACACACACACACACACATTATCCACTATAGATTTCACCCCAAGACACTATAACTAAATTCTGAAGCTGTGAATCAGTGATCTCTTCTGTTCCGTACCCGTTAGGCTCTGAATAAGGACCTGACGACGCTCTTGAACCGGATCGAGGTTCTTGAACAGGAACTGAGCGAGAGGAACGGTCAGCTTCGTAGCAGCAGCGCTCAGGACTCGCAGCACATCCGGGAGGAGATCTCCAACCTGCGCCAGGAGAAGGAGCAGCTCCTCAAACAGAGAGTGGAGCTGGACGACAAGCTGCGACAGGGCAACCTGCTCTCTCCTGAGGTACGGGAGCAGTCCAGAGCAGGCCTGCACCTATCAAATGGGAATAAACGTAGACAAGAACAGGCAGGTAGTGCAGGAATCGTTTCACTCTGAGAGCTTTAAATCAATCAATCCAGACGAAGAAACCAAGACAAGCGCCACATTTCTATTTTACCGATTTAAATAAGTCCGGTGAGAAGATAAACCTTTTTAAGAACATCCTTCTCCATCAGAAGAAGTGCCGTTGTGTTACACGAGTCTTGTGTTGTAACGAATACACATCAGCGTTGTTATTTGTGTTGCTGTTTTTGATTACGGCATTTTTCTTCTCTTCTGTCGTCAGTATCTTCCTTTCGGCTTCCGTCATTCGAAACGTGCCCGCTTCCTTAAGCCTTTCTTAATTCCAGTCCAAAAACATGCATGTAAGGCAAATTGAAGATACAAGATTATCCATAACCGTGTGACCTCTTTCTTATATCTCATGTCATGAAGTCATGAATTTCACCTAAAGTGTAAAACATGACGTTAAACGCTAAATAAATAAGAAATTAAAAGTCTGGCATCGCTCACACTTTCCTGACTGTCCTGTAGGAGGAGCGCATCCTGTTTCAGCTGGACGAGGCTATTGAAGCGCTGGACGCTGCGATCGAGTACAAGAACGAGGCCATCACTCAGAGGCAGAGGCAGCTGAGGGAGTCCGGCAGCATGCTCACACAGTGGGAAATGAACCTGATGGCTAAACTCACCTACCTGTCGGCCTCGGAGACTCGCGCCCTGCTCTGCAAGTACTTCGATAAGGTCTGTATGGGTGTGTGGGTGTGTGTTTGTTTCTGTGTTTGTGTGTGTGTAAAAAGGGAATCCTGTGTTAATCAGTGTCTATGCACAGCACCAGCCAGTTAGTTTGTCTTTTACCCCACCAGCAGATTCTTTGTTCATTCCCTTAATTGTGTGTGTGTGTGTGTGTGTGTGTGTGTGTGTGTGTGTGTGTGTGTTTGTGTGTGTGTGTTTGCGTGTTTGTTGATGTGCGCGTGTGTGTGCGTGTGCGCGCATGCGTGAGCGCACGTGCGTGTGTGTGCGTGTG
>JAOUQU010000003.1:2672321-2688417 GCA_028566735.1 Ammoglanis amapaensis
CAGGGAAGGCTACAGGGGGACTGACACGATATTAAAGCGGGGGTGGGGTGGGGGGTGGTCGTAATGTTATGCTAAGAAACGTTCAGGATAGCATCACTTGATCACAGAGAAGAAGCCCAATTGGTTAAAAGTAATAAATCCATGTTATTTATTCGTGTGTGTGTGTGTGTGTGTGTGTGTGTGTGTGTAAACTTTTGAACTCTGGTGCACCGTGAGTGCGGCTTCGTTTCTGGTTGCACACACACACACACACACACACACACACACACACACACACACACACACGTACGTGCCGGTTCTTTCTTGGATGGCAGATGTTGGCCTCTGTGTCACTTTATACAAGTTTCTTTGTGCCTCTGTGGTTTAAAGCGGCGCATCGGTTCCACACCGAGATCACATGAGCACACGCGGGCATGTGCAGTGACATCAGGGTGGGGCAGGTTTCTCTTATTTACCCCACAGTTCAGAAAGGAAATGTGCACGAGAGTTGCACATCCTGGATGGTACGAGAGAAGCGACGAGACTTCTAGAAACGGTTGTTCAGAGCTGCAGTAACGACAGCAGTGCAAGAACATGTGAAATACAAAAGCAGGAGTGTACAGGACAGTAAACACACACACACACACACACACACACACACACAGGGGTGCGGGGGGGGGACCAGAACCTACCACTAGTAGTGCAAATACACGTAAGAATTGTAACCCTATTGGAGCGAACATGCGCGTGTACGTCGACGACCACGGCGAGATCTGTTGTGTTCCTGCTACATGTATGTAGAACACTAGATTAGCGCTTAGGTTTTTCCTCTGGGCGCTCCGGTTTCCTCTAGCAGTCCAAAGACGATAATAATAATACATTGATGTTAATCGGATGGTAAAAAGCTTAATAAATAAATGAAATTTTTTTTGAAACTCTTCCAGGTAAAAGTACCCCGACTCACACGCCCGGATCGTCGGGGGATACGAGCAAGCCGACTGACCCCTTCCAGCCCTTCGGCCCCGAAACCAACGACCCGTTCCAGAGTAAAAAGGGGCCCGGGGACCCGTTTAGTGGCAAAGATCCGTTCGCTCCATCTGCTTCAAGTAAAGCCCCTAAAGATTCTTCCTTGGGTTTTGCAGACTTCAGCTCTGTAAGTTGAGCGTAGTGATGCTACTCTTCTTGTCCAGTCCACCTTTATTTATTTATTTATTTTTTTTGCTTTCCTGATTATTTATTGATTTGTTTTTGTTCCCTTCGACATTCTCTCTGCTTTCTAGTGAGATTTGTATTTATTTTATTTTTCTGGAACAGACCACAACCATTGGCTTCTGTAGCGCTGTTGCCTCATGCTGGCTACTCTCCATCTCTACCGCCATCAGGTTTATTAGGAATTAAATCATGAAACGATCGTACGATTTCGGCAGCACCACGTCCCCCCAGAGTTCCTGCTTCGTCTTTAACGTTCCCATCGGGAGCGACGGGATCTCACCTCAGACGCCCTTAAAAGACGCCCCCTGAATATTTGAGTTCCGTTTGGGACCCGGAGCTCGTTCACAGCAGGTGTGAGGAAACTTCCGGATTATTTCTGCACTGGGATTCGGTTCCTATTAAAAGACACTAAATAACATCTCCCCCCCACACACACACACACTCCCCCCGAAACTGATTTACACTCCAACGTTAGATCGAACGTCTCGCAGCATCTGAGGAACGATCCACCAGATGCAGCTGAACTTTATTACCTCTGCCTGTAAAATAAACTTGTACTAGTTACCCAGAGACCTTCCGGACATGTACAGTCCACTGACAGTCCGGTGCTTAATTTACTGAGCGATCAAGAACCTTAATCGTAAATTACTCCGTATAAAGAGGCGATTAGAACGGTGCTCCGGTCCATCTTAACATTTAACTGGTACTTAACAGAACCTGTAATGTAATAACAGAACCCGTTATGTAAATGTAACGGAACCCTAAATGTAAATGTAACGGAACCCTAAATGTAACAGAACCCGTTATGTAAATGTAACGGAACCCGAAATGTAAATGTAACGGAACCCTAAATGTAACAGAACCCGTTATGTAAATGTAACGGAACCTGAAATGTAAATGTAACGGAACCCTAAATGTAACAGAACCCGTTATGTAAATGTGACGGAACCCGAAATGTAACTAAACCCGTTATGTAAATGTAACGGAACCCTTAATGTATCAGAACCCGTTTTGTAAATGTAACGGAACTCTAAATGTATCAGAACCCGTTATGTAAATGTTACCGAACCTTTAATATAAATGTAACGGAACCCTTAATGTAAATGTAATAGAACCCTTAACGTGATTGTAACAGAAACACGGAACCCTTAATGTAAACGCGACGGAACCTTGATCTCTGTTAATGTCAGTTTGGAGATGTTTCCATGGTGACTGGTTGACAGGAAGGAGCAGTATCACTACTCTCAGCCTGGAGATTTCTCAGCATGGGATTTCTTTGTGCACTCATTCATTTCTATTGCAGCACCTCCATCCTGATCATTCTGGGCTTTGTTGTTTGTTTGTTTGTTCGTTTGTTTGTAATCTCTCTGCTTGTGACGGTGCCGCGGGGACTCGCTCGCCCACACCTGCACCCGCTTACGTTCACGCAGGGACAAAAAAGGCGAAATCATTCAGCTCATCATTCACCAGTCAAACGTACGACAGCGCAACGTTTTAGTACCTCGCCGTTAACAACGCGCTGAATTCCTGAGTAAATATATTCCGAGAGAAGGACTCTTTATGGTTCCCGACGGTAACGAAAGCCTCGGCCGCGCGTTACGGCCGTGTAAAGTACACGCAGAGTAGAACTTCTGAGTAAATGACTCCATGGATGAGTACACGTATGTGTGCACAATTTATAACTCGATAAACGCGTGAATGTCTTTCAGATGTTCAGAATTTCGAATACTTTAGAACTAAAAGAAATCTACCGCGTGGAACCCTATCCGTGAACCGGCACCAGGGGGCAGCAGTGAGCATACATGCACGCTGGAGGAATCGAACCGACAACTTTCCCTCCACAGAGCCAAAGCATCGCCGGGCGTGTTCTAACTAAACGCCGTCTAACAAAGAGCACCGCTGCTGACCACAAGGGGGGGCACTATAGCCGTGTAAACGATGCCATGCGCACGCTTGTCGTTAAAGTCTTCTCTCCCTGCATGTGTGTCTCGTTTCCTTCATGAGTCGACCATTTAATATCGCTCCTGGTTTATTCGTTTTGAATGACGTCTTCACTCGTCGTTGAGACCTGGGGCGCAAAACAAACGCGCACATCGGGCGCCCTCTAATGTTGGAGCGGTGAATTACACGACGCAGAAATCTGCCTCAGACTGATTCATGGAAGTCATGAGTACCAAGTTCGAGAGCTGTCTGTGTAGCCAATGAGACGCCTCACCGGGGTCGTTATACGTACCTCTTTAAATTTTTTAAATAATAGTAAAGCACGTTTTTAATTACGCGTTTCATCGTTTGCATGTTTCTGCTTCATCCGTTCCATGTGATCCACTCACGTTACACGTTTTCTGTTCCCGTCCTGAGAACCGTGCGCTCGTCACGTGTTCTATTACTGTTTTATTACATATCGGTGGTCTGTTCAATCTCCACCACGACCCCTGTGTGTGTGTGTGTGTGTAACAGTAGTGTGTGTGTGTGTGTGTAACAGTAGTGTGTGTTTGTGTAGCTTTGTCAGGATTAATCTTTCTCTTCCAGGCTCGATCGCAGGTACGATTATCTGAACGTGTACTAAACTGTATTTTGTATTTCAATATTGAAACGCACCAACGCAGCGTGATACTAATCGTTCGATTTAACCCTTTAAGCGCTGTGGAACGCCGTGTTCCGCTTGTGTGAGGACGTTCTCCAGCGCTACGTTCTCCGTCCGGCGTGTCGGCTCTAAGTCTTGTCTTCTTCTCTGTGTATGGTTTGTTTTCCCCGCCGGGCCTCCTCATCCTCGTCAGTTTGGGAATGAGGCGCAGCAGATGGAGTGGGCGAAACGCGAGAGCGAGCGAGCCGAACGCGAGAGGCTGAAGAGACTCCGGCAGCAGGAGCAGGAGGATCTGGAACTGGCCATCGCGCTCAGTAAAGCTGAGATGAACACCTGAACTCTCGTCATGTCTGTCTGTCGTAACCTCCATACACCCCTGCAGCAGAGACGTCGGAGAAGTGTGTGTGTGTGTGTGTGTGTGTGTGTGTGTATATATGTATGTATATATGTGTGTGTATGTAAGAGAGAGAGAACGCCGAGGCTACATGGGCTACAATTTGTTTATATTTTTTAATGTTTTTATTGATTTATTTTATTTTTAATGCTCAAGACTTGCGTCTACATGCACTGCAATAACCTGCACTACTCTCACATATAGATTATTGTGTGTGTGTGTGTGTGTGTGTGTGTGTGTGTGTGTGTGTGTGTGTGTGTGTGTGTGTGTGTGTGTGTGTGTGTTGACAGAGCCGTTTGTTATCTCAGTATGATCCATGTTCATATCCAGCATCACTTAACCCTCCATCAGCCACGAGATGTTTGTTGTCGCAAGATCACAAACAAAATGTTTTTTATCATTTGTTTTATTTGACCGATTCTTTCCTGAACCCGAGACGTGCTGATCGGGGGCCGTCCATGTTCTGCATAGTGGTACGTTTTTAGTTTCTGTTTTAAAGGACCTGCTATTCATTAAGGGTCATCAGCACAATCCACGAAGACGGTTGAAGCGAACCGGTGTGTATCTGGTTTATTCTCAAACTTTATTCAGGATGACAACAAACGTACAAACCGCCCCACTCCGAGACGCCGTCGTGTTTTGTGTATTAACCTGTTCAGTATTAATGATGATGGAGTTGTAACTTGTTTTTATTTCGGTGTAGTTTTTGTACTGTGAGCTGATCATGATGCTGCTGCGTCTCATCTGTGGCTCTGATTCTTATCGGTTATTAATGATTTGAAGTATTTTTCACATCAATCTGTTTCCAACATGAGCAATATACATGTGTGTGTGTGTGTGTGTGTGTGTGTGCGTGCGTGCGTGTGTGTTTCCGTTCATGTACTGAACTGTGAACTCTGGTTCGAGACGAAGATCAGGTCTTTGGACTCGTCAGTAAATCATGTGCTGATAAAATCTTTCAAATCGTGGATCTACTAAAATCATCTCGTGGTCCTGAGATCTTCTACTTTACTTTAAAGGCTGATTTTTACTCCTGCATCACTGTGTGTGGGTGTGAACACCCTGCACGGTGCTTCCGCGTCGCCCCTTTTGCACCACCACCACTTTCGAACTACACAGTGAAAATGACACCGACCACAAGGGGGAGCACTACAGCCATCAAAACGATAACAATGGGGTGCGATTCCCCGATTCACTGATGGAAAGTAGCAACTACTAAAGTGGAGCACTAGAGCCATCAAAACAATAGAGTGTGCACGCTTGTAGTGTAAGTAATCTCTGTGTGTGTGTGTGCGTGCGCCTCAATGTTTCATTTATAATCTAAAACTTAAATCATCCATTGTTCAATACTGATCTACAACAATGAACTTTTCTCGTAGCTCAAACTGGCGGGTAAACGGAAAACCTGACGCCCTCAGGTGGTGTAGCGGAGAATTTCTTGAAAGCGACGGTGGCAGCGATGCAGAAGTGCAAAATCAGCCTTTAGTGAGAGGGGTGTGTGTGTGAAGAGACAACGACCATGAGGACAATAAGGAAAGTGTGTGTGTGTGAAGCTGCTTGTCTTTTCTTTCACCATACGGTCAGTGTTATTGTTATGGGTTCGCAGCCCACGAGCGGCGTTACGTTTTACAGACGGTTTGATACGAAGCCGTTGGCAGTTTCACCGTCGTCTCTCCTGTGTTCATCCACTGTGCAATAGTCTGTATAGTTTCATTCGTCCACTCCCATCTTGTTCTAACCTTCCTATGATCCTTTTCTTTCCGATGCCTCCTGTCGCTCTCTGGCCCCTCCGCCCAGGGCCCGGGGCCCCCTGCAGAACCTCCACGCCCGTGTACATAAAACCCTTCAACCAAATCATGAATCAAAACTGTAATGCGTTTGAAAATGAAAACAATTCCCGTGTATACGCCATTTCCTGTATGTCCTATATTAAAAAATACAATTTAAAATGGTAAAACTTTTTAAAGGCATTTTAAAGAGAAACGAAAAAGAACGAAGAAAACAAAAAGTTTGTTTATTAAGATGCCGTTTGCTTGCCATGTGGTCCTTTTGTTTCATAAAATAAAACGAAACATTTCTGATAAATGTCTTCATGCTCTGGTGTTTCTCTCTTCATCCATTCATCCATCCATCTATTGGAAAACCATACGGACAAAAGGAGAACATGCAAACTCTACACAGCATGCCTGGGGATTGCCGCCGTGACTTCTGGGATACTTACCTGTGAGAGGAAATGGTTTTTGTTTAATCCAGCCGGTGCAGTGAACGGAGAGGGTGGGGTTTTACTTCTCACTAGTGGGCAGTAGTGAGCATAACTATGCCCTGTCCAGTAAACAGCCCTTGCCATGACTCCTTGGGGGTGGCAGTTATTGGGTTCGGTCAGTCAACTCTCTGAATTGAACCTGCAACCTTCTGATGATGAGGATGGTTCTCTAACCGCCGGTTGTGATCTGTAAAGCTGTGGCGGCACTCGTAACGCAATCCTGGTAGTCATGTTCCAATATTAAAAGACCCCCCCCCACACACACACACACCTTCATCACCAAATAAGAGTGTGTTTCCTGCAGCGGAGAGGAAACTGGATTCTTTATTCAGCTTTTTTAAACCAGCAGCATCATACACACATGGCCGGAGTGTGTTTGTAATTCCTTCGGTGTTTGCCGGGGCCCCGCTGCAGCAGGAATGTTGGCGTCGGACTCGGGGAATTCTGTGTTTCCTACATTCGCGTTGGCAGTTTGAGTTTTTCTCCAGAGTAGCGAGCGTGAGAAAACGAGACGAAGCTGCAGCTGCAGTCGCAACTCGTTGGCTGACTGCAGCAACTTTGAAGTTACAGGAAATTCCTGCACAATTTGATGTTTACTCGACATGTGAAACTGAACCGGAGACGTTTTAGAAGCTTCCAGAATCACTCGAGGTCCAGATTCACCTGCACGACTGAACATCCTGAGAGGAGAGCATCATGGGAGAGGATACGTCAGCTTATAACGATCATATCTCATCTTATAACGATCATATCTCATCTTATAACAATCATACGTCAGCTTATAACGATCATATCTCATCTTATAACGATCATATGTCAGCTTATAACGATCATACATCATCTAATAATGATCATACATCTTATAACGATCATATCTCATCTTATAACAATCATACGTCAGCTTATAACGATCTTATCTCATCTAATAATGATCATACATCATCTCATAACGATCATACCTCAGCTTATAACAATCATACGGCAGCTTATAACAATCATATCTCATCTTATAACAATCATACGTCATTTTATAATGATCATATCTCATCTTATAACGATCATATCTTATAACAATCATGCGTCATCTTATAACAATCATACGTCATCTTATAACGATCATATCTCAGCTTATAACAATCATACGTCAGCTTATAACGATCATATCTCAGCTTATAACAATCATACGTCAGCTTATAACGATCATACATCATCTTATAACGATCATACCTCAGCTTATAACGATCATACCTCAGCTTATAACAATCATACATCAGCTTATAACAATCATACATCAGCTTATAACAATCATACATCAGCTTATAACAATCATACCTCAGCTTATAACAATCATACATCAGCTTATAACAATCATACATCAGCTTATAACGATCATACCTCAGCTTATAACGATCATACCTCAGCTTATAACCATCATACGTCAGCTTATAACCATCATACCTCATCTTATAACAATCATACGTCAGCTTATAACGATCATATCTCATCTTATAACAATCATACGTCATCTTATAACAATCATACGTCATCTTATAACAATTATACGTCATCTTATAACGATCATATCTCATCTTATAACGATGATACGTCGTCTTTTAATGATCATATCTCATCTTATAACAATCATACGTCAGCTTATAACGATCATATCTCATCTTATTACGATCATATCTCATCTAATAATGATCATATGTCGTCTTATAACGATCATATCTCATCTTATAACAATCATATCTCATCTTATAACGATCATACTTCATCCTCTTATAATTATCATATTTATAACGATCATACTTCATCTTATAACAATCATACGTCGTCTTATAACAGTTATACCTCAACTTATAATGGTCAGACGTCATCTTATAACGATCATACGTCGTCTTGTAACAACGATGCGTCGTCTTGTGATGATCAAACATCATCTTATAATGAAAACGCCGTTGTCGAGATGACACAGAAGCATAAATCGGCCTTCAGCTCCGCGTCTGATTGGTCGACCTGTATGTCAATCAAGTAACAAAGTTCAGGGCGGGTGATAGCACATCAGTGCATTTACAGTATTGTTAATTGTTAATGATGAGCAGATTTTAGGACGTGTTGTGTTCCATTATGAGGTCTGTGTGGTGTGGCCCTGCCCGCGTCCCCTGGAACCTGGAACCCTGAATCGCGGTCCTGCTCTTATCGTATCTCCGGCTTGTTCTGGCGCGTCGTTTCAAAGCCGTTTGCCATGCTGAGATCCCGTCTGAGAGGCCGTACTGATGTTGAGATGTTCCAGACGTGCTGGAGTGGAGTGTATTTTATCAGCTGGCGCAGGAAGCCAGGGCCCTCGACTCGGGACTCGGGCGGGCCCCGGTGGATATCGTGGTATGGACGGAAATGACCGAAACTGTCAAGCCAGCGAACTTTGTGCTAATGTGAGCCAGATGCGTCTCTGTGAGGCGTAGGGGACGATCGCCTTGCAACGGTCAGGTGTGTGAGGTCATAATGTGCACGAGGCATCATTGGTGCTCTCGGGAGAAGGTTCTAGATCAGGGGGGATCAGATTTGGGAAGGCAAAACATTTCGTAGCCTGAGTAAACAACCTAAACCATGGAGGTTCGAATATTTCAGTGAGTTTCCAGCAGGTGGCGAACTCGTCCCACGCTCGTTCCAGCTCTCCTGAGAGAACATGCAAAACCAGGAGACATTCCAGACACCCGGACCGAACATTCCAAACATTCCTGAATTCCCTTTTCGAATACTAAACACTAATTGCTGTTGTCATTTAAGTCTTTAACTGGCATGAATTAAAAATAAATAAATAAATATTATACATTTCACCCACCGAAGATCATTTATCTCCAGAAACAGATAAAATATTAAATCCAGAGTTCCCGGTATGAATATTTTTTACAACATAAGAGGCTCAAATAGTTAATAAATAGTTAAATAAACATTAATAAGGGTTTATAATAAGTAAGTAAACAGGGGGCGGCGCGGTGGCTCAGTGCTTCAGTTCGATTCCCGGGTACAACTGGGGCTTTCTTTGTGCAGTTTGCATGTTCTCCTCGTGTCTGCGTAGGTTTCTTCTGGGTGCCCCCCCCCACAGTCCAAAAACATGCAGCCAGATACTTAATTGCTGATACTGAAATAATCATGTGTGTTTGTGTGTGTGTGTGTGTCTGTGTGTGTGTTGGTCTCTGTTCCCGGCAACTAATGACCTGTTCAGGTGTTTAGTGTATTCATCTGGCAGAATTACGCTAGAATAACGTAAATAGGATACATAAGCTGAATAAATACATAAAAGTACAAATGAATAAATGAATATAATAAACATCACACACATCTGTCCTGGTGTGTGATTGTCCAGTCACAATTAATGCGACCACATCTGTGTAAATTGTGAATTCATGACATAATGATAACACAAATTACAACAACAACAACAACAACAACAACTAAGCTAAGAGAGAATCACTTGAGAAAATATGACAGGAACAACAACACACACATGAAAGCAACACAACGATGAAAGTTGTGTGTGTCGGTTCGGTTTGTTGTGTTAGTAAACAGATCGAAACACTCGTGCGGTTTGGAATTAACACGCGATGTAAATCAACACCAACATGCTAAGCAAACTGAAGCTCAGACGTCGGTCTACGATAAAGACGCTAATGTTTATTGGTTCAGCATTTAAATGGCGTGTTCTTGTGAACCACCAAAACTACCCCAGGCTGTGTACTGCTAGTGCATTGTGGGAAAGCACACAGTTCCTCGGCCATCATGCTAGTCAAAGTTCGGTGAAGGTTGGAGGAAAACAACGAGTGGCGTCTCGATACACACGCAGATACGGTCCAGCATGTCTAACCGCAACGGACCCGGGGGACAGTCACGGCTCGGATCGGAAGGTCACCGGTTCAAGCCCCATTTCCCCCAAGATGCCACTGTTTGGCTCTTTAATCCGCAATTCCGTCGCAGTTGTAAGTCACGTCTGTGACAAATGTGAATGTTTTTGTAACTAAGTGAGACGTGAGAACAGAAATCACCACTATAATAGGATATTTAATTAATTAATTAACATTCTAGATGAAAACTGGGTAATAAAATTCTAATCTGAAGTTTGTTCGAGGGCCGAAACAACGAGAACCTGAGAACTTCATTCTGCTGGATATTTATTTCCTCCTCTTATAATCAAGTAGATTAATGATTAGATATTTTGATAAGCTGCTCCTGCTGATAAAAAGTTTAAGTAAATATTCTGTAAACATTTATGTACATTTAGGAATCGTGTTGGAGGCCAAAGATTGAAAAAAATAAAAATAATTCTCCAAGCATAACCAGTTTAAATTAAAAGAACAATCATTATGACATCACAGTTTGACAGTTGTATTACTATGTCATGGTTTATTAAGTAGAAGTCACACACTTGTATCACATGTACAACATAAACGCCGCGGGCCCGGACTGGAACACCCAAAGGGCCGAATGTGTCCCGCGTGTCATAAAACTTGCCCGGGTCTGTTGTAGAGAAACGCAGCTTCTACTCTGAGAAGTGAAACTCGTGCAGAAATCAAACTAATAATATAAATGAGAAACGTGGAAACGCAGCATTTCAACCTCCTCACATAACGTTTACGTTCTCAGATCCTGTTCCTCAGACCAGGAGTGAAAGTCGTGTCGTGTAAGCTGTTCAGTCGTCCGCCGTTCTTTAGCATGTCTGTGTAATGAGTTTCCTCCAACAGTCCAAAAAAACATGCAGTCCTGTTTGATTGGAGAGACCGAAACGGTGAACCTGTTTGTGTTGGTCTCGTCTCTGTAGCCTGCGACAGACTTGCTGACCTGTTCAGGTGTTTAGTGTACTCGTTTAGTATGTGAGCACAGTGTTAATAACATGTTTATAACATATCAAAACTAAAGAACTAAAAAAAAGCTTCTCTGTGTCGTAAAGTGTAACGTTAGTGGTTAAGATTCTGGACTTGGGTGCAGAAGGTCATCAGTTCAAGCCCCGCTACTATCAAATTGCGTCTATAGGGCCCCTGAGCGAGGCCCTTAACCCTTTAAAATTGGTGTATGCATTTAATAGTAAATCGCTTTGGATTAATGCATCATTACGCCATCTACTGTCCAGCATCTCTGATCGTGCTACTTGAATTAAATTCTTTCCAGTCATTTATAGAAACACAGAACTTGACACACAAGTGAGGTGTAAAATTTCAGATTTAATAAAGTTTAATATATATTTATATATATATACAGTAAATACAATATTTACAATGTATAAATTATGTATAAGTCAAAAGACTTTGTCCCAAAAATAAAATCACGAGACACGTTTGTAGCCCTTGTAACGTCCAGTTGAACATGGGACCGTCTGAAATTTACCGTAAAAAAATACACATAAACCATAAAAAATAAGACCCTGATTTAAATGTTGTTATACAAATATATCGCTCAAGACATTCGGTTCAACGGTTGGCAGTTTTAGAAACTTAAAAACGTTGTCTTGAAGCTTTTTTCTCTTGGAAACAGCTGCATCGATGACAAATACATGTTCATGGCACTTTGTGATGAACATCTAGTCCATGATCATGAAGGCACTTTGTGATGAACATCTAGTCCGTGATCATGAAGGCACTTTGTGATGATTATCTGATCCAGTCTAGACGTGATCGTAGAGGCACTTTGTGACGTGACAAGCACACGTTGTTGTTGTTGTTATTGTTTGTTTGTTTTTGACCGATCGATTCCAGTTACGTCATGAGTGCAGGTCCAGCCCACTACAGTGGTTTCCAGTCAGAGTAGAACCAGCTACACGGTGAAGGTCCGTCCGGTGAGAACGTGTGTACGGGTTTCCACCACGGGTCCGAATATGTTATCTTTACATGTGCCGCTTCATGTGCAGAGCGAGATGGTCGGACCTGGAGAACGCGCGCTCGCAGAGGTGGCACTGGAACGGTCGGTGCCCGGTGTGTTTCCGGAAGTGACGGGTCAGCTCGTCGGAGCGGGCGAACTTCCATCCGCAGCCTTCCCAACTGCAGTGGTACGGTTTCTCACCTGGAAAGGAAGGAGACGATAGAAAGATCAGATCAGTTACACACACACACACACACACAACAGAAAGACCCACACAAAACGGACCCGGTTGAGACTGTGTGGGTTTGTGTGAGAACCGGAATGAGATCTGAATGAATCAAACACACGACTGCTTGTAGAAGGAACGAAACTGAAACGGCGTCGTGACTCTGATAGACGTTCTGTTTCAGTCACAGAGTTTTTACAGAAAGTAAAACCCCGGCTCTAAAACGACTTTCGATTTCTAAAATGCCACGTTCCTCACAAAAATGCTGACTGAAAGATCTTACTAGGCTTTGATTCTTCACCCCACGTTCTTCAACATCTCTCAAAGATCCAAGAACGGTTCTTACAAGCAAGATCCTGAACCTCTGCAGATTATAAACCTCAGTTAGTTCCTCTTAAAAGCTTTGAACATCGATGCTCCTGGATGTTCAGCTAGGACGTGGTTTGAGGAGCATGAAGAGCATCTTAAAGATCTAGCCCGGAAAATCCTCTGGTGGTGGTTTACTTGTGAGGTTTGTGTGTGTGGAGGAAACATTATTTACCTGTGTGTGTTCTCTGGTGCGCCTTCAGGTGTGAACTCTTGGTGTACGTCTTGCCACATCCGGCGTAGGTGCAGGTGTGTGTGGCCGTCCTCTTCCTCGGCCACGTGCGTCTCCCCCTCTTGGGTTTGGCGTCCAGCTCGAGCGGTGAGGACGGCGGCGTCAGGAGGAGCCTCTGCCCAGCGCTGGGAGGCGGCATTGTCTCGAAGCGTGGCGTGCCCGGGTACTGGAGCTGGATGTGCGTGGGGGCGTGGCACGCGAAGCCCTGCGGGTACTGGAGTGAGTGGCACATCTGGCTCTGGGTGTCCGTGTTCAGGGCGTTTATCTCGGCCGGGCTGAGCGGCGGCGTCATGCTGCCCG
This sequence comes from Ammoglanis amapaensis, assembly GCA_028566735.1. Taxonomy (NCBI): domain Eukaryota; kingdom Metazoa; phylum Chordata; class Actinopteri; order Siluriformes; family Trichomycteridae; genus Ammoglanis; species Ammoglanis amapaensis. Next base: position 2,685,731 of record JAOUQU010000003.1, read on the forward strand.
AACCCTGTGGTGAATGCGCCAACATGGGCTGCTCATACGCCCTCATACAGGCGCTCTCGTTCTCTCGTTTGATCTTGGGCACCATGCCCATGACGGGTCCATAACCGTCTGCGATGGGTTCGACTTTGACATGCTCGGAAAGGTCCTGGCTATGAAAGCCGGGCCGGACGAGGAATCTCCCCTGGGCCACGAGGTTGGCGGACGGTTGAGCCGGGCAGTACGCGTCCACGTCCGGGCGCAGGAGCTCTGCCATCAGGCTGGCACCGTACGGTGGAGGGGAGGCGTTCAGCTCCGGCACTGGGTACGCCGTGCTGGAGTTATACGCGCTCCTACACTCCACTTGCTGCATTCTATAGTCGCCACCCATGGTGTGCCCGGGCATGACGAGGCTGTCGGATCCCGCCGTGTTTGCCAGGATAAACTCCAGATCCAGGTACTTATCCAGATCCTCGTCTTCCCCTCTGGCTACAGCGTCCATGCCGGACGACAGTTCGGCGAAGCAGCCGGACATCACAGTCCGGTCCAGGTCTTCTCTCCACCTCTGTGGGAAGAACACGGGACATTAGCTTCTCGTCAGGACGGATCTGAACGTTAGCTCAACGTTTCTCGAAGGTTGTGAACATCTTGCAGTAACTTGTGTTCAATGGAATCTTTAGGAGGAATTTTAGGAATCTCAAAGCTACAAGTGTGTAATAAGTTATTATTATTATCACTTCTTTTATGGTTTTTTAAAAAATATATGATATTAATGATAAATTGGGTGCATTATTAAACAGCGGGGGTCAGAAAGACTCTCGTTAGATGATGTTATTTATTACCTATTATTTATTATAATTATAAATCATTACTATTATAATCTTATCTGGTTTAACTCTTCGGGTCTCTGGTATGTGAGGAATTTGGGATCCGGGACTCAATAGTAAAGCAGCCATATAGCATTAAAGCTTTATTATAAATGATAAATAAATCATAAATGCAAAATTTTTTATTTAATAAACAATAAAAGGAATTTCAGACTAAACGTACAGCACCTAATAATAATGATTATTGTTATTTATTTTTAATTCAAAGCATTTTAGTACGACGAGACAAATCACAAGACATTGTTGCTCTTGTTATGTCCAGTTAAACTTGGGACAGACTGTAGCAATAAATAATAATAATAATTATTATTATTATTTATAATATAAATAAGTTGTGTTTCATGTACAAACTAAACGAAGCAACTTTGCACATTTGTTTGTTTTGATTTCATCCAAAAATTCTCATCTCTGATCAAACACCACAAACACCAAGAATAAACAATAACGATCGAGATCAATAACAATAATAAATAACAATAACAATAAACAATAACAATAATAAATAATAATCATCTTCAGTAAAAGTCACTCACGTTCTCCCAGCATTTCTCTTTCTGCGCTGAAAACGTCGCAATCGAGGGTAAAATGGTTCCACTTAGTGCCATGATGCTTCCCAACACGTCCCTGTGTGTGTCCGGACTGCCCGTGTGCAAGCACAGCCGAGATACGAGCAGCACGCGCGCTCGTGTGTGTGTGTGTGTGTGTGTGAGACCGAATCCGCGCACCACCACCACCACCACTGAGAGTGTGTTACCGAATAACCTCAGCACTCCCGCCCTCTCTGTCTTTATACAGTACACACACACACACACACACACACACACACACACACACACACAGCTCTCTCTCTTTAGATGTGTACACACACACCTCTCTCTCTCTCTCTCTCTCTCTCTCTCTCTTTAGATGTGTACACACACACACCCCTCTCTCTCTCTTTCTCTTTCTCTCTCTCTTTAGATGTGTACACACCTCTCTCTTTATATATATATTATACTATATTATATATATTTTATTTTATATATATATATATATAAATACCCACACACACACTCTCTCTTTCTCTATTTATAAAAGTATATACACACACTTTATGTGAGTCTACACACATACACACTCTTTGTGAGTATCTTATACTCTCTCTCTCTTTCTCTCTAGAGTATTTACACACACTCTTTGTGAGTATACACACACTTTATATGAGTCTACACACACGCTCATTATATGAGTATATACTCTCTCTCTCTCTCTCTCTCTCTCTCTCTTTCCTCGAGCTGCTGACGTTTATAAATATGTGCACGCGAGCGCGGCCCCGACCAATCGCGCGTGCCCGAGGAAGCGTCGCACCGGCCGCCCTAATTTTAGCTCTGGTATATAAAGCATTATAGAGCAGCAGATGTGAGTTTAATCAAACTAATAAACAAACAAACAAACAAACAATCTGAACACAAGCGTTCATCCACTCATGTGTGACACACTGAAGGAAACACGTCACAATTCCCACAAGACCCCAGAGTAAACTTATTGCCATGACAACGACCCTAGATCACGTTCGAATACCCCTGACACAGTTTGGTTCACGGTACGAGGGCCTGAACATCAGTGACCGTGTTTATAAAGCGTTATAACCATTTATAACATGACACATGACAATTATAAGAAGTCACATGACATGAAGGCCAGTCTCAGCATTTCAGTCACAAAGCACACACTCATACACACACTCATACACACACTCATACACACACTCATACACACACACACACACACACACACACACACACACACACACACACACACACACACACACACACACACACACAC
>JAOUQU010000003.1:2688517-2713253 GCA_028566735.1 Ammoglanis amapaensis
GACCAATGGAATTTGGCCGACTAGTAATTTTTTCGGTCGACCAACGAATAATCGATTATTTGCGGACAGCCCTACTAGTCACAGCACCTGTAGTAGTTAATCCGTAGGGGTTATGTGTCTTGCTCGAAGGCTCTTCAGTTGTGACCCTGTTGCCTCTAGGAATCAAACCGGCAGTTCTCTAATCACCAGTTCAAAATAACACAACAGATGTAGTGATGCATATTTCAGTTGATGATTCAGTGAATGTGATGTGTCCTAATGTAAAACCATGTTCGTGTTATGTAGAGTGATGATAGAGAGCAGGTGCTGGACTGCCTGCCTACAGTCCAAACCTCTGTTAAAAAGTATCAAGCAACAACTGAGATAATAGATAATAAATAATAATAAACATCCTTTTCACTTCATTATATTGTGGTGCCAGATTTTTATTAATAATTAAAGATAATAAAGATATTAATTATATTAATAAACTTTCTGTTACTTACCTAAATGTTCCCTGTGGTCAAGTTCTCCTGTTTCACTGCCCCGTGTGTTTATGAACAAGTGACATTTCATAATAAATTAAAAACATTGTCACTGTTTTGGGAAATGATGCAGACGACCTTTAATCTTTAAGTAAAACAGTTTCAAGATGAACTACCTTCTGTAGAACTGATATATTTATTTGATGTTTTATGTTAATAACATAAAGCAAGTTTAATTTGTTTAGACTCGTGTCCAAACTATCACTGCGATCCCTTCTTCCCTACAAAGTGCACAATGCGGTGTATTTTATACATGTGCATAAAAACGCACATTTTAACAAACAAGTCAAACATTACAAGCACAGCCGATTTAAAAACAGTATCAAAACTAAACATTTAATATACAACAGTATCAAACTTTATTGTTTCTTTAGGCTGGGCTTTGAATTGGGGCGCGCACTATCTAGTGCACTATGTGGATTAAATAATGTGATTTGGAAGTGTGCATGTATTTTAGAACTTTGTTACTGCGCAAGAAAAACGCAGCCCCGCTTTCCTACGACTAAAAATTCAACCACACAATAAACTGAAAATTAATCGAATGCATTTCCGATCTTGTATTTGTTTTTACATTTAAATCAGATCGTGTTGAATTATACTAATTATTATTATTTGGAAATACTGTTGATTGCGTTCACTGAGCGCAGATTTGTAGCGGTGCATTATCATCTGAGCCCGATGAATCATGCACCCCCTTGGCTTTCTGTCTGGTTCTGATAGGACGATTTTTAGAGTCGCCTTATCATTTAGGTCCAAACGTTTGCTCCTGGATTCGATGTTTGATATAGTAAACTCTGATGTGGGCGCAACCTAAATATCGTTTGTATATTATAAATGTTTTTAAAATAATAAAGGCTTTAAAGAATGCGTGGCTTATCCATCAAAGAGCAATGCAGTACATCCAGACATTCAATTCGATAACGTCGAGTTTTATTAAAAGATGCACTGACGCGGTCGTGATTGAGTCGTTATTTATTTGTTATTTAATACGTATATGCTACATTTGCTTAGTTTTACCAAAAAATAAAAACACACCATGTATCTGACTAGTGCAACACTGAAAATCGAAAATCTAAGCTTGACATTCAGGATTTGTTAGTTACTGCTTCAAAAATATAGAAATAATGTTTTAGAAATAAAAGAAAGTTTTAAAATATATAACAACGTAGTTTCAGGTTGTCGTTAGGCAGATGCCAAAGCCACCTTAGGGGTCTTAGGGGGCAGGTTTTGCATGTTGTGCGGAAATGGACGGAACACCCGTCTTGGACCGCACCACCCTTTCTTACAGCTGAGTAGAATAGTGGTTTTATTATTGATTACAGTTTAAACAAGAACTGCATTAATTTGAGATAAATTAATATTATTTGGATATAAAAATGTGTATTTAGTCTGAGCAGAAATAATTAGCAAGGTGCTGTTTCGGAAGTGGAATAATAAAGTCATTATTGGGAGTGATATTTGTTGGGAGGAGGACAGAATGGCTTCTCGGGGTAAATCAGAAACGGGTAAATTAAAGCAGAACATGGAGGAGCAGATGGACAGACTTGTGCAGCAGCTTCAGGATTTAGAGGAATGCATGTAAGATTGTTTTGAGTCAGATTTACTGGTCCAGAGATGATCAGCTTCTTTATTTATGAAGCATGAGTAAGCTTACAAATAACCTATAATAAATAGATGAGTAGGTACATTTATGTTGGGAGTAGATGTGCACCACTAATGTACAATGTTATGATCACAGTACAGCACTGAACAGCTTCCATGTGATCCTGTCTAGAGATAAAGTGATAATTTCATATCATCAGTGATCAGGACCAGAATGATCATCCGTGTCGATATCATCTCAATAGTGGTCAAATGTGATAAAAAAAAGTAAAAGAAATAAATACTAACACACAAACTTTTTTTGCATTAACACAAACAGAATTGGCAGCAACGTGCAGTTTGTCTTTGGAAAAGAATGAAAAATATATTCATGGAAAACTTTTTGTACGAAACATTTCAAATTCAATTTTATTTGTCATTACACATATACAGATGTTCAGTACAATGAAATGTTTCTCTTCGCATATCCCAACTTGTCTGGAAGTTTAGGGTCAGCCAACGTACGGCGCCCCCTGGAGCAGACTGGGTTAAGGGTCTCGCTCAAGGACCCAACAGTGGCCGTGTAGCAGAGCCTGTATTTGAGCCCCCAAATTTTGGGTTCCCAGCCCAGCACTCTACCCATTAGGCTACACTGTCCCTCAGTGTGACCGAGCGTGACCCTAAATCGGAGTAAGCGCTGGTAAATCGAAATGATGCATGGATGGATGTTTAAAACTCGTACTGAAGTTATTTCCCAGTGTTTAGTTCTCTTTTATTTGTGAGTCAGAATAAATCAATTGAACATTTTCACTTGTTTCTCAAGGCCATCGAGGAGGAAGGTGGAGATCCGGATGAAATTGTGGTACAACTTGAGATAACGCCTAAGAAAACACCTCGCAGGACTCCTAAAGGTAAATAGGTTTTTATTTTCTTTAAGATAGTTGGATGTTTTACACTTTGTGTCACGTTCACGTTTAAAACAGTCGTGGTCAGTTTACGTATCTTCGATTTGCGTGCACCGGAGAAGCTCTACATAGACAGTGAAGGAACATGCAAAGTCCTAACCCTAACCCGCCCTCCTTAAGATAATGCACGTATAGATTTAATGAACTCCTGATCCTAATCCTGATGTGAATATCCACAGGTAAGAAACCAGAGACCGATGGGTTCGAGGAGTGCACAAATGAAGAGGAATCTGTCGATGGCCAGGTGGATGTTCTGTTTATATACCTCTGCTAACATTATCCAGATTCAGTGGATCTGAACGGTGAATGTGTTTCACAAATCCTGTATGTGATGGAACTTGCGCTGGTCTTCTTATTTATTAGGAAGTTCATGCGCAGTCAGAAAACATTCATGACCTGGTCATGAACATTTTGGATGAAGCTGATGGAGATCACGCTGCTGGATCGGATGATTATGACGAGGATGAACTTCTGAAGGACAGTTACACCGATTTCACAGCACTGTCCAAGCTAGAAGAGGTGAGTGTTTAATGCTAAAATTCTGTTAAAACATGTCTAACGTTATCATCAATATTAAATGTGCTCATATTGTGCGCCATACAGTGATTTAATGTGCGATTATTTCTTTGTTTTAGGAGCTTGAACCTAGAGAAGGGTCCGAAATTGTAGAAGGAGGAACAGGTACTGTATATGACCGTATATGTGTACTGTCGTTTCAAGCTCGATTAGCAATTAATAGCAGTTCATAGTCGCACAAAGAGACTGGAAATCCAAATATTACTGGCTTTGTGTTAAAGCGATGATGCCACCATTTTCCGGATTTGTTTATTTGTTGATTTGATTCCTTATTTGAAAAGGAAGCGCTTCCACTCAGAGCCAGTAATAAGTGGTTAGGAGGGTTCACGTGATGTCTTGTTAGCTTGTGCAGTTTGCCACAAGAAGACTTCAGAAGAGGAATCGAGGATTCGCAATCACACCGACTCAAGCGTGCTGAAAGGACTCGTTTTGAGTGTTTTGTTTAATTTTGTGAAGATTCTCTAATGGACTCGTTTATTGATTTCTTAATAAAATGCTCGTGGACTGAATGTGGACATTTTCATCTGCAATCCGGACCAAGGATGGACACTCTGCTTCCCGTGGCATTCTGCACGTTCTCCCCACGTGGCTTCAGGTGAACCGAATGAGGACTGTAGGCAGGAATCGTGTCTGTTTAGGCTCAGTGGCTTTTCCAGTCTCTTTTAGGTCTCTACTTAACTCTTGTGGTATGTGCAGCAGTGGGTCACGTCCTAGTCAGTTCCAGGCTAACCTGTGCAATGTCTCAGAAGTGATTAAACTCTGTTGCATTCTATTCCTGTTACATTCGTAGAAAGTGAGAAAGTAGCGGGGTCTTGTAAATCAGAGCCACTTAAGGAGGAGCCGGAAGAGGGAGACAATGTGTCCGACCTCGCTAAAGCCGAGGACGCCGACACTATGGAAGTGGACAATAATGCCTCGAAGCCAAGCAAAGTCCATCCGCCATGTGGGGACCAACAAGGCGTGAAGGACAATTTCTCCGATGGCGAGAGCGCGTCAGCTCAGGCCAATGTCACGGAAATTGAGAACGTCGAATCAGGATCGGCACCGAAGACCGAAGAGACAGACGAAGACAAGAAGAACGATGAGAGCACTTCTGAGGCGAAAGAGTCCTCTGTAGAGGGCGGTGATCAGAAAAAGAGGTTTGTTGTTTTCTGTCTACTAGAACAATGGTTGTTACAAACTGTTACTTTGGCTCCTTTGTTATGACGTTTGGATGCCCTTGGGAAGTGTAATGGACGGCGCATTTGGTTCTTCATTTAAGTCAGTCTCATCCCCCTTTTCCCTCTCATTTAATGATAAAACGATTGCCATCTAAGATGCCATAGTCAAGCTCACAGATTCAGTTTTTCAATTCCTAGTGTTTTTTTTTTTTTTTTGGCGGCCGCGACGTCTCACCAGGTGGGTATTTTAAAGCTCAACTTTCTTTACTGTACAGTCTTGTAAAAAAATGCTTTTTTTCTCCAGCAGTGATGAGATATCAGACAAAGATCAATCAAATGATGTCAAAGGTAAACACAGACTTCAGGCTACAAATTATGATTTTGTATAATAATGATGTTGTATAATAAAATTATATTAAATGTTTCAAGTTTTAACGATTTCTTTCCACAATAAGGATGAAGGATGAACATCTTTTATACTTTATTTTTACAGGTTCGGTCACCAGTACTGGAAGGAGCCTGTGGGTCAGCGGCCTTTCTTCAACCACTAAAGCAACCGATCTGAAGACTCTGTTCAGTAAATATGGCAAGGTTTGTGTGTTAAAGAATTTTTTTTTTTTTTACATACAGTAGTGAACATGACTGATCATTGACACACACACACCAACGCTGAATCAACTCTATATGGCACCACTCAGCTAACTGATTTATAGCTATAGATGCTCAAATGCTTGTGTTTGGGATTTGTTTATCATGTGTGTTATAGGTGGCCGGCGCTAAAGTGGTGACAAACGCTCGCAGTCCAGGAGCTCGCTGCTACGGTTTTGTCACTATGTCGTCTGCAGACGAAGCTACAAAGTGTGTAGAGAACCTGCACCGTACTGAGCTGCATGATCGGATGATCTTTGTAGAAAAGGTAATTGTGTTCCTTCAACCTCTTGTGCCATTAGTTACACTTTGTTGATACCTTTTTGTGAGTTTTTTTAATGTTCTCCGTTTCCACCAAGGCTAAGAACGAGCCCGCTGGGAAAACGCCAGCTGAGAAGAAATCGTCTGACTCCAGGTAAAGAACCAGCAGCGTCGATCTTAATTTAAAGCTCATATGATCAAACTGTGTGATCGCTGTCATGTATTTTCTCTTGTTCCTACAGCAAAGATAAGAAAAGCAAGGGCTCTGATGACAAAGGTGCGTTATCGGAAGGATTCTGGGTTGTTTACTGGCTGATCTACAAGCTAAGGGTAACGGTGTCGGCTTTTCTGTTGCAGATGGGGAAGCTGTTGATGCCGCTGACAAAGCTGACAGCACTAAATCCAGGAGCCGAGAGCGGGTACATTTAATTTCTGTTATGAAAATGTTTTAATGGGAAATCATGCGTGCTCATGTGTGTGTTAAATCATTTGAACCTAATTGTTTTCTTGCAGAGCATGTCCTCCAGCAAAGACAAGAGCGACATTGTGTCATTCGAAGAAATCAAGCGGCGTCAGGAGCGTGACCGGCAGTGGCGTCGCAAGCAAAGTCTCCGAGATGCTGAAAGGCATCACCACTCAAGGTGAGCGATTGGAAACAATAACTTGGGTGGAATGGACATGAGCATGCATCAGGGTGGCACAGTGGATAGCACTTCCTGCAAGGCGACGGTTCTGGGTTGGATTTCCAGGCATGTTCATGTTCTCACATATGTGTGGGTTTCCAAACACAATTAAATGTGAAATATGATGTCAAAATTCTAAAACTATTTGGGATATAATGATACACACCACCCACGCTGCAAACAGGGTGCACAATACGATTTTTGGTTGTTGTAAAAATACAATATGGTAAAGTATTTTATTCATCCAGCCAATAAATGTTTGTTTCGTAACAATCATCCCAGTGAATTAATTTATATCGATTACGTCAAAATCATTAAAAAAATTTAAGAAAAGCTTTCAGTCGTAGTAAATTTCCAAATCTGATATTAGCAGATATCGTATATAAGAGTCACAGGGCATCAACAATTCATATAAACTGTCTATGGAACCACCTAATGTGGTGCAGGGTGCTTGTGAACCAGGAGAGGTGGAGAAAGATGAACTGGAGAGATGATTAAAAAAAAAAAAGAAACTGAGTGCAATGGCGACATCTGTCTGTAATGAGATTATATTGCAAGTTAATTAAGGAGCTGGCTGATGACTATAAAGCAGGACGTTTCAGTTTCTGGTGCTAATTCTTTTCCCATAAACAGCACAGTGAAAATTAGCACTGACTTCTCAAAGCAAGAAGGTTCTGGGTCAGAGCTCCAGATCAGGTGGTTTGGAATCTTTCTGTGTGGAATTTACATGTTCTCCCATGTGTGGATTTACACCAGCTGCTGTTCCATGAATGTATTTGATATAAACTTGAAACTCTGTTTCAGTGACCGCGACAGCCGTACCGAACGTGAGCGCATCCGTCTGTTCCGCGAGCGCGAGGAGCGCGAGAGGCTGAGCCGTAAGAGAGACTGGCTGGAGTCTGAAAAGCGACAGCTGGAAACGGACCGCATGGAGCGGGAGTTTCTGGAGCGTATGCGCATGCGGGTGGAGTACGAGCGCAAACGCGAGCAGGAGCGCATCGACCGCGAACGCGAGGAGTTACGCCGGCAGCAGGAGCAGCTCCGCTTCGACCAAGAGCGCCGGCCACTCAAGAGGCCGTTCGACATGGATTCCAGGTGCTGAAGATATTTAGCAAATGATAAATACTTTATAAAATATAAACGTCATAAATTAATGACTACGCATGATGAAATCAGTCAGTACTGAGATGGAGCACTGAGATGCAGCGCTCATGATTATTTAAAAAAAAGAATTTTACTAAACTGGCTGAGTGGGTTGTGGGCATCTGTTACATGGAGGTCCTTAGGTTAGGACAAGATTAGGGACATTATCAGCTTATAAAAACTTACCCAATATTGTATTTCTGATGTTTACAGGAAGGACGATTGGTCGGCTAAGAGAATGTCCATGGACGATCGTTTCGGACGACAGGATCGCTTTCAAGACTTTGACCACAGAGATAATCGCTTTCAGGACAACAGGTTCATGGACAGGTACGTTTACTGTTGAACCATCACACCAGATTTGCTGCGGTTTTATAGACCTTATAGTTTTTGTACTTCTGCATTGTTTTCGTATTATTCATATTTAGGGATTTTGGTCATAGCTGTGATTTTATTATTTTTTTTAAAGATAAATGGTTAGCAGGGGGATTTTTACCACAAAAATATTTCTTTTTGTATTTTTGCACATTTATTTTAGCATCTCTGCTGCTATGTAAATCCTTGGCTGACGTTGTATGGAGTGTTAAAGACACTTTTTGTCTTAAACTCTTGAGCGTTGTGCAAACGTACTTTTAGTTGCAGTATTCTTTAGTCACAGCTCTTTTAACAGAATATGTTTTGACTGCTGCTGCTGTTATTATAATTATAGCCTCGTGTATTTCTGTGAAATGAGTTTGTATGATCTAGTGCAGGCCACAGTATTCAATCAACCCTTTTTTCAATCTGTCCTTCAGGAGAGGAGGCATGTCTGGGAGCAGAAATGGGCAGGTAAATAAACCGCTGCTCATCTGTATTTCACTGGCGTACACAGATCCTAAATGTAGTGTCAGGTACGTGGCGGATTTATCATGTGTTTATCTTCCTGCAGCATTTCTCTGACCGAGACAAGCACAGCAGGGATTCCAGGGATAACTGGGGTAGTGGTGGTTTCGATAAGCGCCTCATGAATGCACCTGGAAGGTAAATAGTGCTGATATTTCATCTGTCTTATTAGACTTGGTCTGTTATCAATTGGCCAGCTGTGTTAAATTCACTCATCGTTTACTTGTTTAGAGACAGTTGGGAGTCTGGACGTAAGATGGATGGTGACCGTCCCTGGCAAGGTATGTGCTGCACAACATATATTATTTGTTTGAATTAAGTTATTCTTGTTATTGGTTTTTCTTTTTTTTAACCACTTATCCTTGCTCACTCTTACAGGATCGAACCGTGGCATGCCGGGTCACAGCAACGTGGGCCGGGGAGGAATGAACAGGTAAGAAGTCTGGATGTATTTTTTGTAGCTTTATTTTAATCATTTTGGTCTTGATGATTTAAAACAGTTTTTATACGCCAGTCTGGTTGTTTGCACGGATGCTGTAGGAGTCAGAAGTGTGAGCTTATTTTTAAACAAGTTTTGTTTTAAAATGTCTCTCCTCAGCCGTGGCGGCTTCATGCAGGGCGGCGGACCTTCTCAGCAGATGTCCGGAAACCTAAACAGACCGAACCAGATGATGCAGGGTGGCAGTGGCGGCAACATGCAGGCTGGCGGAGCCTTTAACCGTCGCTACTGACCCACAGTTCCCTACTTCATTCATTTTGTATCGAATCATCTTGCATCTTGTAAATATCTTCTAACGTTTTGTAAACAAGTTTTGGGTTTTTGTTTTTCTAAAGATTGTAATGGTTTTGTCTTTACATACAGTGAAAGAATTCTCTTCTACTTTTTGTTATACATCTTACCTAGCGAGTTTCACAACTTGCTCGGCAATGTACACATTTTGAAATGAGATGTAAGAAATCGTGCCAGCCTTTTTATTTAAAGTATTCCAAACGAACCCCCCCCTCCTTCTCTTTTGAATCAAGTTGAATTAACTGGTTGTCTGTAAAGTTACTTTTTCACTTTTGTTATAAAGTGTGTTTTGGCCAGTCGATGATGAAGTAACATCAGTCTTATTTCTTTCGTTTGATTCATGATTAACTCAGTTCAGCCTCCAGATTATAAATTTAAATCTGTGATTTGTGCATGCTCAACATTTTACAGTGTTTGGTTGAGATGAGTAAATAAATTTTTTTAACAAACGCGTCTCTTAGTTATGTCTCGATCTTCTGAGTGACTGGTCGATCTGTACGATCAATGATGCTTTAAAAAAATGTCAACATTTGTTTGTACTACGGTAGTACTTCACTTTCTCTCTGGTTGTCCTTGTTAGATCTTGGGTACGATCCCTATATGCACTGTAACAGTTAACATGTTCTCGTGTTAAATTACCCAGTAACTTGTGTCCTTGTGTTTTAATTAATACACCGAACGTGTACAAATGTGAAGTTCAAATCCTAATAAACGAGCAAATAACACAAGATAGGGAGAATATACAAATCTCACAGAAAGGACCTAGACTGCCTGGACCCTGATGTGAGGTGACTGGGACGTCAATCGTGCACCACTTTTTATTTATAACAAATCCATCCATTATCAATGTCAGTATCTTTAATTAATCTGATTGTATGTAATTGGATTGAAAGGAAACCGGAGTTCCCGAAGGAAACTCACACATACAGGGAGAACATGCAAATGCCACACGTAAAGACCTATATTGTCTTATCTGGAAACTGAACCCGGGACCACTTAATAGCCACACTAACAAAGAAAAATAATCTAAATCTAACATTTTGCTTCGGGTAACATTACACAATGAGCTAAAACGGACTATTCGGAGTATTCATTGAATCGATTCTTCAAGTGATGGAGTTGTTTAGGCAAATGATTCCTACAATCCAATGAAAGTGCCGATGACTCGTCGGAGTCGGTTACTTCAGTGATTCAGTAATTATCGATAGCGGTTCGAATGGCGCATGCGCAGTGGCAGCCAGCGGCGCCATTTCATAGCGTGTAGCGATCCTGTATGGGAGAGAATCGAGCGCCGTGCAGAAACGAAACCGATAATAAAAGACTGTAATCAAACACCATGTCGGACAACATCTGGCCGGCGGATTCGGGGGCCGGTGAAGATGCTCCAGGTGCGGTAGTTCGTAAATTATCCGAGCTGAGAGTGATCGATCTGAAGGCCGAGCTGAAGAAGAGAAACCTGGACATCAGCGGCAACAAGAGCCAGTTATCCGAGCGACTCAAAAAGGTGTTTAAATATCAATAAAACCCTCCACATAAACGCCCGGAGTGGGTGCTTTTTAAAAAAGTGACATAATAGAGCCCTAAGTAGCGTTATAACGTATCGATTGTAAATACATTTGTATGCTAGTCCTCAAAAACACTCGTCGTTAGCAACTTAGCATAGTTGCTTTATGGGGGTTTATATGTGTAATGAATAAATACATTTTAACAGCAATAACGTTAGATGTATTACCTATACATGTATTAATGCATGCATTTAAATAAAAAGTGATTATAGCTGTTTTGTTAGCAAGTTATCGATCGATAGCAGTCGTGTTTGAAACCGTGTGTGTGTGTGTGTATATGTGTGTGTACTGCTCAACTAAAATATTTATCCTATTAAAACATAATTCACTAAAATTATGCTGCTGGAACGTTTATCTACGTCACAGTGATCCCATGCTACACCAGGTAACCACCACCCCCCCTGCAGAATTACTGCTTATCTAGTTTGTTGTTATTCTTGGTTACACAATTAAATCAAAGTTCAAATAAATGTGCTTACAGATCCAAACATCTAAACTAAACTGGATATAAAGTAGTAGAAGGTTTGAGAGAAATTCCCATGATGAGGTCCCACAGTTTAAACAAGCCCCATGCTGGGTACTGCTGGGTGTGATTAAACCCTCACAGTCAATCTCCTGAGTCTCATATTGAATTTAAAGTTTAAACCTTTAATTTGTTTGTGTAAAAGCTTTGCCACTTTAGTAGATCTTTTTAGGTTATTGTTGGCATGTTCTCCTCGTGACCATGCGGACATGCTGTCACACTGTTAATGTTGGGCTGTGTGTTGTGATCGGTCGCCTGTATGTCCGGGTCATTTTCTTCTAATGAATTAACCCATTGTGTTATTTTTTAGACACGTTTTGAAATATTAGTCGTTTGATTTAATGACGTGGTTTATTTTGCATCGAATGTGATTCGAATAAGTCGTTTCTTTTCGTTTTCTGCTCAAGGCTATCGAAGAGGAAGGAGGAAATCCTGATGAAATCGTGGTACAACTTGAGATAACGCCTAAGAAAACACCCCGCAGGACTCCTAAAGGTAAATCGGTTTTTATTTTAACGGTGCGATGTGTTTAAGATCCATTTGTTTCTGATACTAATAGCAGGTCTCTACAGGAAAGAAAGCCGAGACTGATGAGTTCGAGGACTGCACAAACGAAGACGAATCTGTCGATGGCCAGGTGCTTTATCATAATGACTTGATTTTATGCTTATGGCTTTTTTTCATGATGTGAGTGATTTTAAACTTTGGCTTTATTTGTTTATCAGGATGTTTACGCACCGGTGGAAAGCGCTCGTGACGTGGACTCGAACGTTTTGGGTGAATGTGACTCTGGTAACGGTGCAGGATCGGATGATTATGACGAGGACGAACTGCTTAAGGACAGTTACACCGATTTCACAGCACTGTCCACACTGGATGAGGTGCGTGTTTAACTGCTCATGGTTTGTGAATTCCACATCAGCCTTAATGTGTTTTTCAATTCTTGATTTAATTCGCTTATTTTAGGAAAGTGAAACTCATCAAAACAGCAAAACTGGTTGAACAGTTTTACTTTAAATTCCATTGATAAGTAAAGTAAAGCAAATGCTCGAGTCAGTCATTATTAGTTTATTGAAAGTGTGGGGACGGAACCAAATGTTTGTTTCAGCACTGTGTCAGTGTTGAGTTTGGGATTGGATGGGTTTGTCAGCACCTGAATCAGATCAAAAACATCCAGTCTGATTTATTTTGTAAAGCTTTTTAGATGATTTACCTGCGAACATTTGTGTAAGTGATTTAGATGCTTCTGATGCTTGATGATTGTTTAAACAAATAACTGATTTGTCATTTTGATTGTATTTTTTGTAGGAGATGCTACCTACAGAAGACTCTGAGGATATGAAAGGTAATGTATTGGAGGTGTTTAGAAATGACATGCAGTTGAATCTACCCTCTAACAAAGAGACTGGAAATCTAAATATTACTGGCTTTAAGTGGTAGCAGTGCAGCGTTTACTGGCGTTTGTTCATCGGTGGTGGGTTTTTTTCCCCTTCTGAAAACGCTTCCACTCAGAGCCAGTAATAAGTGGTTAGGTGGGTTCACGTGATGTCTGGTTAGCTTGTGCAGTTTGCCACAAGAAGACTTCAGAAGAGGAATCGGATCAGTGCTGATACTTGATAGAAATAAAAGTGCTTTTAAGAAAAGCGATCTGATCATCATCATGGACCAAGGATGGACACTCTGCTTCCCGTGGCATTCTGCACGTTCTCCCCACGTGGCTTCAGGTGAACCGAATGAGGACTGTAGGCAGGAATCGTGTCTGTTTAGGCTCAGTGGCTTTTCCAGTCTCTTTTAGGTCTCTACTTAACTCTTGTGGTATGTGCAGCAGTGGGTCACGTCCTAGTCAGTTCCAGGCTAACCTGTGCAATGTCTCAGAAGTGATTAAACTCTGTTGCATTCTATTCCTGTTACATTCGTAGAAAGTGAGAAAGTAGCGGGGTCTTGTAAATCAGAGCCACTTAAGGAGGAGCCGGAAGAGGGAGACAATGTGTCCGACCTCGCTAAAGCCGAGGACGCCGACACTATGGAAGTGGACAATAATGCCTCGAAGCCAAGCAAAGTCCATCCGCCATGTGGGGACCAACAAGGCGTGAAGGACAATTTCTCCGATGGCGAGAGCGCGTCAGCTCAGGCCAATGTCACGGAAATTGAGAACGTCGAATCAGGATCGGCACCGAAGACCGAAGAGACAGACGAAGACAAGAAGAACGATGAGAGCACTTCTGAGGCGAAAGAGTCCTCTGTAGAGGGCGGTGATCAGAAAAAGAGGTTTGTTGTTTTCTGTCTACTAGAACAATGGTTGTTACAAACTGTTACTTTGGCTCCTTTGTTATGACGTTTGGATGCCCTTGGGAAGTGTAATGGACGGCGCATTTGGTTCTTCATTTAAGTCAGTCTCATCCCCCTTTTCCCTCTCATTTAATGATAAAACGATTGCCATCTAAGATGCCATAGTCAAGCTCACAGATTCAGTTTTGTTTTGTTGTTTTTTTGTGGATTTGACGTCTGTCAGGTGGGTATTTATGTTAAGCTCCAGGATGTTTTATTTAAACAGTGTTTTTAAAATTTCTTTCCCTCCAACAGTGATGAGAAATCGAGCCAAGCTGAATCAGGAGATGAAAAAGGTAGCACATTCTTCTTTCTTATTCAATGGTTTATTCATTATATGTTTAAATGTTAACGTATTTGGTATTTGTATATGTAGATACAAGAAGTCGACGCGTTAACACACAGCGGCTGCTCTGGGGGTGGGGGAAAAACGCTGCTTTTTGTGGTTTCATTTCAAAGTTTGTGCATTTATTCGAGATCATTGCTTCTATAATCGTGTAGGAGTCGCAACTACTTTTGTTTATGCCTGTCAGACAAGGCTACAGTTATGAAAACAGACAGAAACCAACCTGCAAGATGATCTGCAGCGAACGCTACTCGAGCTCGGCTTACTTCGCAAACCAGACCTGCGGTCCTCGGTGTTGCCCGAAGCAGGATCCCGGGGGTGTGGGCGACGTAAGCGGTGCTCGAGGAAGCAGAAGCTTGGAAAGCGAGCCGGAGTCTGTATTAGGCTAAAGGCTAGTTCTAGTCGGCTGGCACTCCTCGCAAACACATGCTCTCTGGACAATGTGAGTACAGGGACTGTACAGGGACTTTAGTCTTTACTGAAACATGGTTTAGCGACAATATTCCAGACTGTGCCGTTCAGCTAGATGGGTTCGCATCGTATCGCGCCCATAGGAACGCAGCTCAGTCCGACAAAACATGAGGAGGAGAATGTGCAGACGTGCAACAGCTGGCAGATGTTTTCAACCCCTTTCAACATCTCTGAGCGGCGCTTTTGTTCCAACATGCTTCAAGCTGAGCAACATCGTGCCCGTGCCAATGAAGTCCGCAGCTTAGCGTCCTGTAGCACTCGTGTCCTTCAGCATGAAGTGTTTCGAGAAACTCGTCATGGAGCACATCAGGTCCATGCTGCCTCTCACCATGGATCATATGTAGTCGCCAAGGCCACCGCACTTCACCCGGCTTCTACACACCCGGACAGGATGAACACCTACGCCAGGATGCTGAACGTCTCTTTCTGGAGCTGGTTTCTGGGAGGGAACTGGGAGAGAACACCTCCAGCACCACCACACTGAGCTCGGGTTTGAACCGGAGACCTTTCAACTCCACCAAGTCCATATATTTATGCTCCTCCTGAACCGTGTACGCTTCACATCACCGACACTGAGTTTTAGTAACTTACTGTAGCAGCCAAAAGGTTTTCTTTCAACTCTGAGGACATTTGAACTTCAATAGAACTCACAGAAGATTTAATCCTCCACATCAAACCCGGTCCGTACACTGAAACACACGGTCACACGCGGTGCGCAGGACAGTGAGGACGGCTGATCATCGGGGTCTCTTCCATCACCGACATTTTTAACGCCCGCTGCATTCACAAAGCTCTCAGCATCGAGGAGGATCCATCTCATCCATCACGTGGACTTTTTTACTCTCCTGTCGTTTGGGAGAAAGTAACACAGCATCCGGAGCGACACAAACCGATTCATTCCACGACAACAATACAACCTCTCGGACTCTGATGTTTACATTTACACTTTAGTTTTGATTAGGATGGTTTCAACTCTTTTTGTGCACTTAGTTTGTGACTTATTTGTAATTTACTTCTGCTGGTTAATGATGAGCAGAAGCAGTCACTTCTTACCTCCGACACTCAAAGCGTGTGTGTATGTGTGTGTGTGTGTGTGTGTGTGTGTGTAGGATGGTCACATTATGAACTTATTATTGTGTATCGTAACGTTTCAGTGTGAATCCTCATAACCCTTTAAAGTGACGCATCCAGAGTAGAAAACTGTGATTTTATTTTTGTAGGTCCTGCTGCAAGCACTGGAAGGAGTCTGTGGGTCAGCGGCCTTTCATCAGCCACCAAAGCGACCGATCTTAAGACTCTGTTCAGCAAATACGGCAAGGTCTGTGCGTACCAGCAGTCGGCGCTTTGCGTTTGTGCACACGTGTGATCGACGCTTTGCGTTTGCGCGTCGGTGCTTTGGCATTAAACCCTAATAAATAAAGAAACACGTTTCAGTGGTGTGATTTCGTTCTGCATCGGGTTTTTGTAGGTTGTCGGTGCGAAGGTTGTGACGAACGCCCGCAGTCCGGGAGCGCGTTGTTACGGATTCGTTACGATGTCATCAGCGGAGGAGACGACGGAGTGTATCAGCCACCTGCACCGCACCGAGCTGCATGGACGGATGATCTCTGTAGAGCGGGTGAGGTGCTTTGTGAATAAGTAATCGTAGTGATCAGAAGGTTGCTGGTTCGAGCTGCGTTGGCTGGACTCTTGTATGTTTCTTGTTTATTGTCGTTCATTACACCAGTCACAGTAAACACACTCATGGACAATTTCGTATCTTCAATTTACCTTACTTGCATGTTTTTCATGGACTGTGGGAGGAAAACGGAGCGCCCGGAATAAACCCACGCAGACACAGGGAGAACATGCAAACTCCGCACAGAAAGGCCCAGTTCTACCTGGGGAAATTACACCTGGGTCTTTTTGCTACACCTTTAGTGATTCTATCTGTGATTGGAATTAATTAGAAATGTTTCTTACTGCAGGCAAAAAATGATCCGTCTGGTAAAAAGCCTGCAGCCGGTGACCCGACGCCGTCGACCGAGTAAGAGACTCTTAACACTATAAAGTCTCGTCCCTCTAACACATCGATTTGTGTTTCATTTAATTTTCTTTTTTTTGATCTGACAGCAAAGATGGAAAAACTGACGACTCCGATGATAAAGGTGAGTTGTGTGAGCGTGGCGTTTGTGTTTATAAGTCGTCTATGTTATCATTGTTTGGTAACGGTGTGTGTGTGCGCCCGAACCATAGGTGCAGAAAGGACCGTCAGAATGGACAAATCTAAAGGCGAACCGGTCATCAGTGTGAAAGCCACGAGCAAAGAGCGGGTAAATAAGACGGCTTGTGAATAACACATCAGATGGATGTAATGTTTGAGTGTTTTCATGTGTGTTTGTTGCCTTGAGGCAAATATGCAGCTTCTTAAATCCATGTTTCGTCAGTTAATACAGACAAAAGCAACACATTAGGGAATTTATGGAACCATTTTGATTGAAGTGTTAAATGTTTTGATGTTGTGTTGAATCAGAAGTGATCAATCGTTTCTCTTTTCCTCGTAGGACCGCAGATCCTCTAGTAAAGACTCGAAGGACATCCTGTCATTCGATCAAATCAAAGCCCAGCGGGAACGCGAGAGGCAGAGGCAGCGGGAGCGAGAGATCCGAGAGCTGGAGCGACGGCGGCATTCTGGGTAAATATTTCAGACTGTCCGGGTGTCCGTGGTCAGTCCCGATTTACAGAACCAGTCAAACGTTTATACACACACACACACACACACACGTTCTCATTCAACGTTGTTTCTTTATTCTTCCTCTCGCGTCTCTTACCTCAGCGAGAGTGATAGCCACAGCGAGCGCGAGCGCATCCGCCTGTTCCGCGAGCGAGAGGAGCGCGAGAGGCTGCTGCGCAAACGGAAGTGGGTGGACTCCGAGAAGCGGCGACTGGACGACGATCGTAAGGAGTTCGAGTACCTGGAGCGTGAGCGGATTCGTCTGGAGTACGAACGTAAGCGCGAGCAGGAGCGGATCTACCGCGAGCGCGAAGAATTACGCCGAGAGCAGGAACGACTCTGCTTCGAACGGGAGAACCGCAAGAGACCCTTCGACACCGACTCCCGGTGAGGAAACAATCACATATTCATCAGTAAATGAAAGGAAACGTGGGTCAAAGGAATTTTAGTCGTGTATCGTTACATCGCTACATATGACGAACTGTAATCTCCATTCCTGAACCTGGTCCGGGTTCTTTTGTGTCCCCGAGTCTGCGTGGGTTTCCTCCGGTTTCCTCCCATAGTCCAAAATCATGAAGACGAGCAAATTTCGAGATACAAAATTGTATCACTTGTGCAGTGATTTAAACTTGTGTGTTGAATACCGTGTGTCTGTCATGAGTGAAAGCCAAATAAATAAACAAACGAATCACGAGTCCGGTTATTGTTAACCTGCTGAAAGGTTTTGTGCTCGTATTTATTAGAAATATTGGGTTTTCATTATGAAGCAGGTGTGTTGATGTTCGATGTCGTGTTTGATTTTTTTTTCTTTACAGAAAGGACGGCTGGCCGGCTAAGAGAATGTCCATGGACGACCGATTCGGACGTTCCGATTTCGGACGGCAGGACCGCTTCCAAGACTTCGACCACCGAGACCGTAATCGCTTCCAGGAGAACTCGTTCATGGACAGGTGGGGTCATGGAAAGGCTCAGCTCACATTTTACCTGATACAGTGGTGATTCAAGAAGGTCCTGGGTTCCATTCCCAGGTGTCGTGGTCTTTCTGTGTAGAATTAGTCAGTTGAACTGGGGGTTTAACATTTTATCCATGAACGTTTTTAACAGCTGGAAATGACTGGAACATTTCAGATTGTGTGTGTTCGGACATTCTGAGTAGAACTGAACCATGTAATATAAATACAGTATTAAACAAACGCTAGCTTGGATCTAAATGCAAACCTTGTAGTAGCATCTCCTCATTCTAATATCTTGGTGTTGTTTAGGAGGAATGGTCCAAGAGGAGGAATGTCTGGAGACCGGAACGGACAGGTAAACAAAAATCTAGAACCAAAATCTTAATTCAAGCCTATAATTTGAGTGTCTGTATGGTTACCCTGTCTGTCTGTCTGTCTGTCTCTCTCACTTTCTCTCTAGCATTTGTCTGATCGTGACAGACACGGCAAAGACTCTCGGGATAACTGGGGTGGTGTTGGTGGTTTTGATAAGCGTCCCATGAATGGTCCTCGGTCAGGTCCTGGCAGGTAAAATATTCCCCCTCTGTGGGGTCTTGTGATGCCTGTTCTCAATTACATTTCCAATTGTGCAGCAACAGTTTAAGGAAGGGCCGTAAGGAGCCCCTGTGCTATGTTATGAGCAGAGACATTCAACATGATCTTTCTCACACGAGTGTGTCAGATGTACGTCTGTGGGAATTCTTTCAGTGACATGAAGTCACCTATGATGTACTTAATGTTTTAACCAGAATTATTTTGTGTGTGTGTGTGTGTGTAGGGGGACTCGAGACTGGGATTCCGAACGTAAGATGGACGGGGACCGATCCTGGCAAGGTCCGTACAGATGTAAACATTGTGTTAAGTCTCTTACACTAAGAGTTGAAGCTTTTTTTTTATAGTTCGGTAGTAATTGAGAACGTTCTCCCTCACCCCTGCAGGTCCAGGTCAGGGTAACATGGGCAGAGGAGGAATGAGCAGGTAAAACAGACATGATATATAATATATAATATCCAGATTCTGTCACACAGAAATCAAATTAAACCCCAACTTAAAATATGCAACACACACAAACACACACATGCTCTTAAGAAAGTCGTCCAATTCTTTTCACCTACAAGTGATCAGGGTTCATTACGTCGAACCTCTGATCAGCCAACAGAGGTCGCTATTGCAGCATTACTGTAGATTTTCTTTGACCTGCTTCGAGTCTGCTTAAGTCAATATGAACTATATAAACTGAAATGTAACCGATGCTGCTGAAATGGCATTAAATGGAAATAACATGACAATAACAATAACGGGGTGGCTGATGGGAGCCCAAACTGCAGGGAATGGAAACGTTCTAGTATAACGTCCCGTTATTTTCCCTCACAGATGTCACGATGTGTTTAGTATGAGACGTTTGATTTCGTTCTGCTTGTTGCTCCTCAGCCGTGGTGGGTTCATGCCAGGAGGACCTTCTCAGCAGATGTCCGGACACTTGAACCGACCGAACCAGATGATGCAGGGCGGCGGCGGCATGCAGGGTGGCGGAGGTTTTAACCGTCGCTACTGAGCCACGGTTCCCTACATGGTTTTGTACCGCATCGTCTCTCGCCGTGTGTATAGCTTTTAAAATGTTTTGTATATTTTGTTTGTTGTTTTTCTCTTTATATGTGAAGACAGACGTACCGTTTTTAAGTTGCGCTTCGGCTCGGGTTTTATGCACCGCGTACGCAGCCGCGCGCAGTTAAACACTAAAGAACACCGAACGATCCAGGATCTAAAGAAAACATGCCAATTTATCAGGGATTTGTTTGATTTCCCCCCCCCCCCTTCTCGAGTTTTGTTTTTCTCGATCATGTTGATCTAAAAGGTCACTGTAAAATAAGCGTCCATCCAGTAGTTGGGTTTTCGAGAATGTCCAGCAGGTGGCGCAGCGGTCAGTCTTATTTCCAGCTTCAGCGTCTTTTAATCGTATTTTCTTTTTGTCATCGTTATTGTTATTAAAGCAAATTGTACAAAGTGCACGAGGAATCTTTTTCTTCATGTATGTTCGGTTAACGAATGAATAAATGTTTCATTAAATATCTTCAGTGTCTGACTGTTTGTGCTGCATGTTCTCCCCACTTTTGTCTGTGTGGGTTTCTTCAGCGGCACTCTGTTTTCCTCCCACATTCCAAAGACATGTAGTGAGGTTAATTGGAGAGACTGGAATTGTCATGCATTCGTTTTTGCACCCTGCAACAGAATCAGCCACCGCGAGGAGTCTCCGGTTCGTCCGGGTCCGACTCCAGCCGTGACGGTGTGCAGTGTTTGTGTGCTCGTATTAACGGTCGATTTTTAGGCAATTTTGTTAGCTTTGTGTTTCTTCTAATAAAAATGGAATACGATCCAGTATCGGGTTAAATTGTGAGGCTTTTATTTTCTGTTAAACGAAACACTTCAGTCATTCTGAATCGCCTTGGCGACAGCAAGGATCCTCCTGCTCAGTCTGATCTTGGGCGGGATCGTGAATGAAATCATATCTGAAATATCTGTCGCTTGGGTCATCGTGCAGCAATCGGACCACTGTTCTTAGACATGGACGATGAATGTCCCTCTTGCACCGTGACCCAGTTGAGTAAGAACCTCGGGACGAAGTTGCTTAAAGCGGAGGAGAACTTTCAGCTCGGAAAGGCTCCGGGTTCGAATCAGTTCGACCTCGAGACCGGAGCAGATGCCGTGTGGGGGTCTGGATGATGTTACATGTCCTCTGTGACCTTGAGATGTATGTGTGTGTGTGTGTGTGAGAGAGACTGGCCTTAATGAGGTCATATGTGTGCATCAGGCTGTTCCACCTCGACCAATCGGAGCACAGCGTCGGATTCGGAGGTGGAACCTGGATCAGGTTCAGGGTTCTCCGGTCTGTGTACTTGTTTATATTCCCACTGTGTTTTACAAGGTCAATTCCTCGACTGATGTGAGGTTGGACTGCCGGTCTTTATAAACCCAACTGTTTATCTTGTGTTGAATTCTAATGTGTTTACAGAAATAAAGCTACAGAATACGGGGTGTTGTTTTTATATTCCGGCCTGTACACAGAGTATCTATAGTATTATCTACCTCTACATTATCTACAACAATTACAATCACATCTTCATTAATCAGCTCTTTAATTATTCAGTAATCAGCCACGTCTCGTTGATTAGCGCTTGCAGGTCTGTTTTTGGGGTCGTAGGGACCCAGTACAACATGAGGAGGCTGATCTTGATGTTACGCCTGATCGCTGTACATAGATAAACGCTCCTGTGATGATGCTGATCACATCGGCGTGTCTGAATCCGTCGGAGTTGCTCAGGCTTGTGGAGGTTCGTGCGTTCCTCCCGTTAGCCAGTCAGTAAACATGGCAGCCGACGTTCCGAAGTCTCCGAGCTTTTATGGGAATCTTCTTCTGCTTCTGTGTGTGTTTCAGTGCACAGGTACGACAGCTCATGCTCACTGATTTATAAAATGACTGGGGACCCGGGAAGGGTTAGGGCTAGGGTTAGGGCTATGGTTAAGGTTAGGACTAGGGTTTGGGCTAAAGTTAGGGCTAGGGTTATGGCTGGGGCTAGGGTTAGGACTAGGGTTAGGGTCAAGGCTAAAGTTAGGGTTAGGGCTAGGGTCAAGGCTAAAGTTAGGGTTAGGACTAGGGTTAGGGATAGGGCTAGAGTTAGGGCTAGGGTTAGGGCTGGGGTTAGGGCTAGGGTTAGGTATAGGATTAGGGTTAAGACTAGGGTTAGGATGTGGAGGGAAGAGAGAGGGAGGATGTGTTTTCTATCCTGTAGTGAATGATGTGTGACCGGGTGGCCTGTCTGATCCTGTCCTCCAGATGCAAGTTAAACTTAAAAAAGTAAACAGAAAGAAAGCAGAAAGAATTTGGGCTTTTTCGTCCGCGCTGTTCCTCCAGCTGCCTTGTTTCTGAACGCACCCTGTTTTTTTATAACCTGCCCGGATTCGTTGCACTGATTTCTTCCAGATCTTGCTCACAGTTTACTTTCACGGTGTCCCAAATCATCACAACTGGAAATTTACGTGAGCGAAGATGGGTTTGTGTGTGTGTGTGTTATTCGTTATTCTCCCCTGAGACATATATGAGTGGCACCATGACTAGATTTTGTAGCACTCGTAGGTCCTGGGTTTGATCCCCAGGTGGAAGGCAAACACTCCTTGTGCTTGTGAGTGGTGAGTGAGTGAGTGAATCAGTGAGTGTGTTAGTGAGAGAGTGTGTGTGAGTGAGTGAGTGAGTGAGTGTGTGTGTGAGTGAGTGAGTGCTTCCACCTGGTCATAATTGTTGTGAGTCTGGAATACAAAAACTACAAAAGAAAATCTCTACAACATAAACAAAGCTTCAAATGACTCAGTTACCCATCAGCCTACAGGGAACATGTGGTGCAGTTTAGACCAAGTGAACGAGACCGTGGTTCGAATGTTTCTCTGTTCATTAGCATCATGTTTTACACTTTTGTTTACATTCGCTACACACTTATACACCACGTTACACCAGGAACGTTACATCACAACATGTGTTTCTACAGTGACAGATCCTGGATCAAACACCAGAGATGTCCGACGTTACCTCAAGCACTACGAGACCCTCAACTACGAGCGAACCGCCGTACACCAGCAGCACCACAGACTGAAACGCCACATGGAGCCGCAATCCCAGGAGCTGCACTTGGACTTTGAGGCGTATCAGAAGTTAGTGCACTTTATCCACAAGCTCTTTCACTTCTGTCTAACTTTGTCACGAGATGCTTCATAAATCACTGCTTTATCGCAGGCCGTTCCGTTTACGACTTAAACGAGACTTTGATGGATTCGCCAACGATTTCAAGGTCCTGACCGAGACCGGCTCACGGACCGGTGACCTCTCTCACATCTACTCGGGAAGACTGGAAGGTACAAAGACAGTTTATTAACCGAAACTGCCAGGTTCAGGTGCGTCTGTGGGACGGTCCAGTTGATTTCTGTAAAATCTCATGTTGTAGAGAAATACTGACGACACTCAACAAACACTCAAAACACCCAACAGAAAAGAACCCGAATATGAGTTTTATTTTACATTCTTTAAGTTAGACCCTTTTTTGCTTGGATGACAGCTTTGCACATCAGTGTTGGAACTGGAACGGTTCTCCAAACGTCTTCAATGAGTTCCCAGAGGTGCTGAGAACTTGTTGACTGCTTTGCCTTCACTCTGCGGTTCAATTTTCACCCCCAAATGGGTTTAGGTCAGGCGTAAAAAAAAACATTAATAAAAAATCTTCAATAGGCTGGTAAGTCTAAATTTTCCACTCATGCTGTGTGTGTGTGTGTGTGTGTGTGTGTGTGTGTATGTGTGTCTGTTTATTAAATGAATGTTATAATCCTTTTTTCTTCCCGTATATAGACGACGACGGATCTTCATGTGAGGGTTCGATCCTCGATGGCCAGTTCGAAGGTTTAATCAAAACCTCAAATGGAACGTTCTACATCGAATCTTTGCTCAACTCAACCGCCGATCATCACTCCATCATTTATCACGAGGATGATATTGGTAAACGATTCTTTTTTTTAAACGTTTGGATTATGGGAGAAAACCGAAGTTTTCGGACGAAACCCGCACAGACACGAGGAGAAAATGCAACATGCAAATTGCATAGAAAGCACAAAACCGTCTGCAGATCGAACCCTGGACCTGAACCATGGCGACGGAACAACAGTGATGCTGATGAAACACATTGTGATTCAGATTCTGAACCCATTTGTTTCTGCTCCTCGATTCATTTTAAGTCCTCAGTTCTTCTGCCTGGCTTTGGTTTACGTGCACAAGCCTGAGATCTTAATCCTCAGTCTGGAAGTCATTCTACAGGTGATCGAATGTCCGAGATTGACCCCTCGTCTTTCACGTTTAGTCAGACGAGCCGTCTCGATTCGCTTCGAGTGAACTTCGGTGAACCCCAAATTACCACCAAACTCAGACCCGAGGCCTCATGTGTGCAGTTGTTTACACACATCTGCCTCTCGTCTTTCGTGCCGTTAGAGTCTTCTAGAAGATTCTGCGTTCCGTGAATGATTCTTGTTTGTTGCGTGTAGACGATTCTCATCAGGAACGTTCTCACTTTCCTGCCATCGTCGAGCTCGAGGAGCCGTCGCCATGAAAACGTGCGCTTGAAATGTTTTGTATAGACATTGTGTGTGGATCGGGACACATTCATCAAATACACAAGTCTCTCTGCTCCATGTGTAGAGAGTTTTGTTTATTATACTCGACTCTTTCACGTTGAGTTGTTGTATGCAGTGTAAAACAGGATTAAAAGGATTTGATTTAGAACGTCGAGTTCAGACGTGTTTATTCTAACTTTTACATTTCGGACCTCATCAAGCAGCAGGTGTTTGTACGGTCGTGATTCAGACACGAGTATTAATTCAGCTGATGTTAACACCAGGGTGTACTCATGTGACCGTGTGTGTGTGTGTGTGTGTGTGTGTGTGTGTGTGTGTGTGTGTGTGTGTGTTTAGATGATGTTTCATTAACAGGACATCATGCAGGATTCTGTGCTGCAGATCGACTTTACAATTTCATCCAGAACCACAGACAGGTCA
>JAOUQU010000003.1:2765012-2788453 GCA_028566735.1 Ammoglanis amapaensis
TAAAGTATAGATAACCAAAATTTCTACTTAAGTAATGTAACGAAGTATTTGTACTTCGTTACTTGACACCTCTGCATTTCACTTAGGATTTCTTGTAACAGCTGAGTTGGTACTATAAACTTTGCAACTTGGACCAGTCCTAAAGTCTAGCGTATACAGTATCTTCTATGAATGCCCATTGTGCTTGAACCTCTGTGGTAGAAGCATTTTTCTTTGGATCACCAATTTACCTCCATACTAACACTGTTTTCAGTTTGTTTATTTAAACGTGCACAGCTTAATGTATCTACAATGTGCATCTGCTTGGATTGTAACTGACCATGTTCATATATTTCTCAAGCCTCAGCAACTTTATTGGCAGTTTTGGAGTTTTGTGCATTGGCTAATTGAATCTGGAGTCTCTAGAATGTGATTACTCTCATTTAAGATGTTTGTTTTAGTAGAACATTGGCTAATAATTTTTTATATATCTGCGTTATGCATTAGTGACTGCATGCACTGTTATGTTTACAGAATAGATACAGAAAGAATAGACACAGAAAGTTATTTGATGTTCATACACCCCTTTTATTATACCAAGACTCAATAAGAGTTAGGGAACTGGAGGATCCATTTCTCAGTTAGGACCTCCCCATTCTTGCTTAGTGTACTTCAATTGCACAACTGTCTGGGGTCTTTGTTGTAACACATGCAGAATGTTGCATTGTCTTGCTGAAATAAACAGGAAATTCCTGAAAAGTTGTTGCCTGGATGGAAGCATATGTTGCTCTAAAACCTGTATGTACCTTTCATTATTAATGGGGCATTCACAGTTGTGCAAGTTACTCATGCCTTGGTTACCAACACACCCCCATACCATCAGTGATGCTGGCTTTTGAACTTTGTGCTGATAACAATTTAGCCAGTCCTTTTCCTCTTTGGCCAAAAAGACACGATATCTATGATTTCCAAAAACAATTGTGAGGTAAAATGTGAGTTGCGTCCCAAATCTCACACTTGCACAGTTCAAGCACATTGTTTTTGTGATTCTGAGAAACACAATAAATCGTATGCACTGAAAGTACCCACTAAAATGCACTAAAAACACCCTGAAAAACAATTGATACTACACGAAGGGACTTCTCCGAATCTCCGAAGATCTCTGATCTCCGAATCAGAAGCAAAGGCTGTGATGTTGTATACATGTAATTTGTATGTTAATAAAATTATTTGTTAGTAGTGGGTAAATAAAAGCATAATATTCGCAGTGCGCTCTCAAACCCAGTGCACTTTGGCGGTTTGAGACACACCTGACTCATGTCAGTCAGTCCATCAGACCAAGAAAAGCCTACAACCTTTCTGGGTGTTGTTGATTTTTGGCTTTCTCTGTAGATGGTAGAGCTTTAACTTTCAATAGTAGATGGAGCGACAAAGTGTTTTTACTGACGTTGGTATTCTGAAGTGTTTCCGAGTCCATGTGGTAATATCTGTTACAGAATGATGTCGGTTTTTAATGCGGGTCACAGACATTCAATGTTGGTTTTTGGCTTGCTGCTTACTTCCAGATATTTCTCCAAATTCTCAGAATCATTTTATGATATTATGGACTGTAGAAGATTAAATCAAGTGGTGAGCTTAGCCCTATCGTTGCTTCTGAATAAAAGAGACTTTCGTTCATGCTCCCTTTATACCCAATCATGACACTCAATGTAAAAAACAATGTAAAAAACTTTTTGGCCTGTCTTTTTTGAAAAATGTTTAGGCATCAAATTCTAAGTAAGTGAATATAACAACAAAAAACAATTACATTTATCCACTAAATCATGATCAGATTTGTATCACAGTATTTTGTTTTTATGTCCCAACTTCATTGGAATTGCGCTTGTACAGCCAAACTGTTTATCCACAAAATTCACAATATTTTGCTGAAATCATTTTATCTTTCTGGACCCTGCACCAATATCTAAATTAAATTAATAGAGCTCATTCATGGGCCCCTCTGACGCCAAAGCTCAGGATAACAGACCCGGTTGTCGACAGGCTTGTATACAGTATCTTACTTATGTTGTTGACATAAAAATTTCCCGAATAAATGTGGAGAGACAAACACACAATACCAGTGAAGTACCAAATCACCGGTTTAATTTTTGCAAGAATGATCAACATCAATACATGGCAAACAGCAATGGAAAGAGGCAGATGAGACAACTTTTTTTTCTCAACTTTTTATACAGTATAACACACATACATAGTTGATCCGCCAAACACTCAGGTACAGACACACACACTAACTCACTTTCTCACCCATACTCAAACCCACTCATTCTCTTACACACATACTCTGCCTAATGAATACCTATACATTAGGGACAGTGTAGCCTAGTGGGTAGAGCGTTGGGCTGGGAACCCAAAGGTTGGGGCTTCAAATCCAGGCTCTGCTACCCTCCGCTACACTGATGGGTAGACTCTTGAGCCCTTGAGCAAGACCCTTACGTTGGCTGACCCTGCGCCCCTGATCCCAACTTCCAGACAAGTTGGGATATGCGAGGAGAAACATTTGATTGTACTGAACATCTGTATATGTGTAATGACAAATAAAATTGAATTTGTTTTGTTATTTTTGTTGCTCGTTTCCCCAGACCTAAATCCAATGGAAAAACCACAAGGACGTTATGTTCCAATGGATCCAAGACCACCAAGTAGTGTTGACTTTCCAGGTGGACACCGCTGGCAAATTCAGCGTCTGGGAGGAGATTCCACAGGCTATGCACGGTAATGAGTCCCATAACGTTCTTACTTTGTTTAAGTATTTTTTTTTATTTTCATTGATTCATTGTTGCATAATTTCGTTCTCAACTAATTACACAACATCAGTCCATCAGGATTTTCATTCATCAAGATCCGATGTGTGATTTGAGGGCTGTAATCTTTCGAGCAAACAAAAACAGTCTGTCAACTATCACAACAATCACATTACGTCACAATATGCGTGGCATGTGTGTAGCAACAATCTGATCCATTCATCTCGTAGTCTTGATAAACGCACAAGCTTTTTAAACGCAATTGAAAGCCTTGGTTCAGTTGGCCTGTATTTATTCAGTAGGAGTTCCCTTTGGATAACTGTTTATTTAGACTAGAACTGGGTGATCTTTCCTCCCCTTCCCCCTTCACTACTAACAGCTCCATTCACACAAACCCACACTGCAGCAGGTTTGCACAATAGTCATCACGTGACACACACACACACACACACACACACACACACACACACACGCACACACACCATTACATCACTACAGGAAGATAGTGTGTGTGGGGGGGGGGAGAATAAAAGGGGCAGTAACCATTTGATTTTTCATATGCAATATGATGCAAATACAACACTGCCTGCACAAGCTAATAAATAATTTATCATTAATGATTTTAAAGTGGAACAATTTTGATCATTTTACTCTTGTACGAAAACACGCTAAAGCAATATTGTGTAACATTTTATCATGCTTTTTAACACTTTTTAATTCTTCCACATTTTAAACTAATTCATGCAACGAAACACACATTTACACATACAAGCGAGCACACACTAGTGGGCAGCAGTGAGCAGACATGCCCAGCGCAGCGGGCAGCACTAGCCTCGGAACCCCACAACTGCCCCATATATTAAATTATTTCAATTTTAGTTTAGATTAATAAAGAAGTACAGACTACAGATGATAAAATACTTTATTGCAGTTTATTCCAAAGTCAAACCGAGATCTGACGATCCTCAGTCTGCTATGGATTCACACATCCATATTCGTTTAGTTGCAAAACAAATCAAAGTAATTTTAAATAAAAACAAACAATTGTGAGTTTGGGGCACTTTCGATACAACCGTGTCCTGTTGAATGTAAAACTAATTTGATTAAATTTTACATCTGTTCTCCAACAACAAAGTACACCGTGAGTATTTGCAATATCTGAGTAATAAACGTGTAATTATCACGATTGATTTGTGTGTGTGTATAGCAAAGACTGCAGAAGGTGGATTGATGTGAAGACGGCTACACACCACAACACCAGAAAACATTCGCAATCAAAAGAACAAACGTTTAAATAATTATCACTGTTTTTTGACTAGTATTTTTTGTGAGTAATAAATAATGTGACGGTAATAACGCCGTAATACGTGTTCATAAATACGTTTGAGTTAATACATAATAAACAACGTATATTTAGAGAATGCTGTAAAATATAATGACAATAAAAAACAATAATACGTAGTTATTAGTTTATTAGACTGAAAAACATTCCTGTCTCTTTAAACGGTTCTTCCACGTTCGTTTAAACGTAAGTCATTTCCATATCGATTTCTGATTGGTCCGGATCGATTTGGCGGGGCCGAAAAAAGACCGTTGGTGTCGTGTAACTCGTGATGTGATTGGCTGCCTGGACCGCTTACGTTTGAGTATAAAAACGGGCTAAAAATAGAAACGGTCTCATTCCTCTCTAGGCTGTTGTTGGGTAAAGCGGAGAAATAAAAGAAAGCTCAGCAACACAAACAGCGCCAGTTTATTTATTTCGTTCAGTCATGCGGCGCTGGCATTTTAATGTCTAACGTCACTGGACACAACAGGAACTAGTAAACACCGTCTAGTAGAGGAATTCAGTGTCTTGTTCGTAGTAACGGCCGATTGATTTCTGGCTCTGTTACTATTTTGAATCGTGGTCTCGACGCATCAATGATCTGAGCGTCTGAACGCTTTTGGACGTACCACCGGGAAATAAATCCAGCTATGGAGTATAAAGTGGAGGCGCACAGGATAATGAGCATTTCTTTAGGGAAGATTTACAATTCCCGAGTACAGCGCGGAGGCATCAAGCTCCACAAGAACCTCCTGGTGTCTCTGGTTCTCCGGAGCGCCAGACAGGTTTACCTCAGCGACTATTACAGCGGGGTTTGTCTCACTCCCCAGCACGAAGAGGCCAAGGAGTGGGATCTAATGGACGACCAGCGGGGTCGGGATTCTTCCCCCACGACGCCTGCGGACGCCGAGAGGCCAGAGGTGCTGGAGGAGTCCCGGGCCGACCCGAGCAGCTCCGACCAACCGCCACCCGACGGTCCTGATGCACCCGTCCAGTCACCGAGTGAATCCACAGACTCCGGTGTTAATGTGGATGTTTCTGGTTCAGCGGTGGAATCTGGGGCTGTTTGTACGGACACTGCGGAGTCTACAGCGGAGTGCGAGTCTACTGTGGACGTTACGGCGGTTTCACAGACCGAAGGGGAATCACAGAAGATCGTGGGCAGGAAGCGAGGCGCTGAAAAATCCCCGCCGGTTCCCGAATCCCCTCAGAAACGGACCAAAGTAGCCTCCAGTACCGATCAGGAAACCGAAGAGATGGACACGGGCAACGTCTCGAACCTTATCACCATTTTCGGTTCCAGTTTTTCGGGACTTTTGAGTAAAGAAGGGGCAAAGGAGGACACTCAGGACTCGGACACGAGCTCCGATTCGGGGCAGATATGCTGCGATCAAATGCTCAAAAACTTGAATCCATGGAGCACAGCGATTGTTGCATTTTAAGACTTTAAGACGTTCAGATGTGCTGGTTTAAATGGGCATTTGGGTATTTATTATTATTATTATTATTTTCTTTACCCGGGCCGGTTTACTCTGAAACACGTGGTTTTGGGACTTCCCAAGTCTAGTACGATCGAGTTGGGCTAACACGCAAGCTTGTCGTGGCGGCGTCCCAATTTCACATCAGCTCGCCGCGAAGTGCACTACACGTCGTACACTGCACGTTCCGCCTCAGCGCCGTGACGCCACTCTCGTCTAGGGTGCGAGGAGCCGTTTGGAACACAGCCCGATGAAACCTGAGCAATGTGAACGAGTCGGTGCTACTACGCAACACCCACGTCAAAGGAGGAAGCTAAAAGAAAAAAAAGTTTTCCACGTTACAGCAATCATGGACTATTAAAGTGAAGTGTTATTAATAATGTACAGATTTTAAGTGTTACATTAATGTAAAGACTGCCTATAACAACCGAGGGGTTCGTTTCCACGTCTTTGTTTTATAAAGACTTGTACATCTGTAACATTTTGTTCTTGTACATACGGTTTCCTGATGTTTTATGAATTTATGTATTTTGTTATTTACGACTGTGACTATTACCTGTGATGGTCACGTATTAAAACATTTTTTTTAAAACCATTCCTCTTGTTTCTTTTGTTTTTCATTTTTGCTTAACATCATGCACCTTTGCCCTGGTGTTTCCACAGTGGACTTTATTATTAATTTATGATGTTGGGTACAGTTAAGAAACACATGACACAGGTTGTGTCATAATGTAGTAATAATAATGTAATAACAATCAATGACCTGATTAGATAACCATTATAGAGGTTACAATTTATACCAAATAGTACATAATAGTTATTACCATACAGTCATTTAATAAATATTTGTTAAGACTTTCTAGAACATATTAAATATTTACATTATTATTATTGGCCAGATTATGATTATCACAACTGAAACCAGTTGAAATTAGAACTTAGAATGTATATTACATGTCCTACTACTATACAGATGTTGAAAAACAATATCACTGGTATAACTTAGAATCGACCTGCAACGCTTCTCTATTACCAGCTGTTATTACGATATTAATGTGAGTTCATAACACAAATCAAAGCATTATTTAAAGTCTAATTCAAAAGCAACATTCACCCGATGGTCAGTCAGATTGCAGAACGATGATCAGTGTAATAATCCAGTAATCAACTCACAATACTTGTTTTCTTTATGTGTGTAGTTAATACTGGCAGTAATGACTTTCATAATAGAAATCACTACAGTTATAACAGCCATTACATTTCTATTTGTGAGGAATGATCAGAGTATGATACTTATAAAGCATAATGTATGCTCCATAACGTTTATGAAATATGTTTTGCGCCGATGTTCTTTATTAATCCTATTTGGTATTGTGTTTATTATAAAATTTCACCGTCACAGGCCTGCATGGCAAACTAAGGTAAAAAAAAAGATGACTAAAGCTTCATAACCTTTATTATGACTTATTACTTATACAGATTATGACTCAATGGTTAGTACAAAACACAATTAGTCTAGTTCCTTCTTTTACTCGCTCATACGTTGGCCATGTTAGGGATTAAACCTGAAATTAAACTCCTAATCACTACATAAAGAGTCATAAAGTCACTTCCTTCAACACAAACAAATCTAGCCGTGTTTTATTAAAAGGGAAACGGCATCAACATTAGAGCCGAGTGTTTAAAGTTCTTGTCTTACTGAAACTGAAACAATTTCCTTTTACAGCATTTTTTAGTGTGTGTTGTAAAATGAGCCATTGTCTCCTAAACTATGTCTGGTATGCAGGGTCCAGTCCAGCCCATGTGATATAAAACACTTAAGTCATTACTCGAAAAGAGGAGCTCGCTTTGTGGCGATAGACTTATAGGAATGTTATTACAATAACATCCTAATTTCATTATTTAAGTAAATAGCAATTAGATGATTGTATGCAACATCTCAAAGTTTTGTAGTAGATGTATCAGCGTCATTAAATCTCTGCGCCATTCAAGTTTAGTTATGTCATGTTTATATTTGTTTACGTAGTGATAGCTTCTTGGCTAAGTATTGAACTAGTAATCTAAAGGTTACTGGCTTAAATCCCACTAGACTTAAATTACTTGATTGGTAATCAGAGCAGACAGGTTGGGTTTTTTATATTCTTTTAAAGATTAGCAAGTTTGAGGATGTCTTATATTAAGTTACATCGCAAATACTAACACGGTTATAATAATCATTTAAAAATTTAATATTTAATGTGAAATAATTTTAGTTCAGATGAGTACATGATACGTTCCAAAACAACTCTGGGAACTAAACAAAGCAGGAACTTTTAGCTTCTCGTGTCTAGTACGACTACATTCTTTCACATGGACACAAGAGACTACTGACAGGGCGTCTCCCTGGAGGAAAAAAAAACCCTCGGCACGGTAAAGCTGGTGTTGCTGTAACTGAACGTTACGTTGGTCAGCCAAATTCCAAATCGGCTGACCACGGCTCATCGTTTCTGTACTTTCAGAGTCTGAGCCAATACAGGAATAAGTGTGTCGTGTCGTTCATGTGCGCGGCAACTAATCAGACGGTAACTGTTTACGTGTTGTTTTAAGGTTCCTTGGATCTATTTGGGTCCGTAGAACAGCTGTATCCACAGATAATAGTCGTGTCTGTCTTGTCTAGTTTATGAACGGTGGCAACCAAATCAACAAAGTCTGCTGTTCAGGTACGTAGTGTAGCAGGGAAGAAAGTTTGAGTGCATATCTAACCCTGGCTAACAACATACAGATGTCCATTTGTTTCACAGACACCCCACACCCACAAGCCAACCTCCCATTCTGCGTTTCTCGTTCCTTAAAAGAAGAAGTTGGGGGGGGGGGGGAGGGGGGGGGGGTGTTGGGTGCCGTGATCTCCACAGCAGGAGCACATGTGTGTCCGGAATGTAAGGTTGAAAAAAAAATGTTGGAGAAAAGTATACATTATTTAATCTAGACTTGTAACAGTACATACAGTCTTTGTTACAGACAGTAAATTAAGTTCTTATTTATATACACATGTCTAAACCAGGGAAATGATGCCCACCTCCCTCCCACCCCCCTTAAAATCACTGCGATTGATTTACTTTAAACTCAAAGCTTCAGTGTGTCTCGTTGTAAACGTAGCCACCACGTGTGCCGTCCTTCTTTATTGCGAGCGACGAACAGGCTAAAGAAAACACCCGTATGGAGACGTGTAGAGACAAGATCTGCTCGATCAGAGCCTTTTGTTCGAGCGAAAAAAGAAAAGTAAAGAAACAGCCTCTTTACTTATTCAACAAGATGAATATCTTCACAACAGGCACTTAACCGCAATGATATATCAAGTAATTAATCATGGAGATCATCCATCAGTTAACCAACGACTGCTGAACGAAGTAGTCGTGAACACAGCGGCACGGACGCATCACGCCGAGATTTGCTAGACCATACGACTAGCAAATCTCTAGACGTGTTTAGGCCATAAACACTATACGTTTGGTATCAAGTTACTGTGTTAATAATGAACCGTAAAATAGTACTATTACTATTTATTAAATATATAACAGCATCTACATAAAACATCTCAAAGCTTAACAATTACTAGGCTTTGATATACAGATGATTTTTTATGCTCACTAGTCTTTGTTAGAGTTAAATAAATTGCACATTTATTCTTTTAAATTAGAACTCGTGGACAGTGCCATCATGTAGTAGTTGATAAAATAATTAGATTGGATTGGTTTAATTGCTCCCCCGGGCGCCATGGCCAGGTGTGCTCAATTGACAACTGTGAGACAATTTTGTCTCTTCACTTGATCTTACCTGCATGTTTTTGGACTGTGGGGGAAAGCCAGAGCGTCCGGTGTAAGCCCACGCAGACACAGGGAGAACATGCAAACTCCACAAGGACCTTGGACTTCTTACTGAGGTGACAGTGCTGAAATTATTAGATTAGATACAGAGACATACTGGCGGCTA
Source organism: Ammoglanis amapaensis (assembly GCA_028566735.1). Lineage (NCBI taxonomy): Eukaryota > Metazoa > Chordata > Actinopteri > Siluriformes > Trichomycteridae > Ammoglanis > Ammoglanis amapaensis. The sequence continues at coordinate 2,774,564 of JAOUQU010000003.1, forward strand.
TTTGCAGAGGTATAGAAAATATATAAATGTAATAATTTTTATTGCATTGACGATATATGAATGCAATAGTTTAGATATTGTCTATACTTTGCAAATAGTCCCCAGTATGTTCAATAATACAAAATACAGAAAGACATAATGCGACTGTAGAAGCAGCATGTAGATATTATGAGAATTATTACATTATTATAAGAGCATTATTATATTATGAGAATATACAAGGATATAATATAGCAGCGTGTTAAGGAATATTATAATTGGACAGATGTATGGATGGATAGAGTTAAAAAATATAAAATTGTACAAATATAAAATATATACCTTTAATTCTAGGTATTAATGATAAAAATTGAAGGCATGTTATGCTGCATGCTTTGATACAAGAGCTGTGAACAGTTAGTCTTAAAGGGCTACCACGTCATCATCGAACTAGCAGGAAGTCACTGGTGCTAGACACCATTTACCTACCCCTTCCCCCCCTCAACACACACACACACACACACACACACACACACACACACACACACACACACACACACACCACAAAGACAACAGAGCAGTGCATTTTAAAAGGAGAAAGAGAGAAAGAGGGCCGAGCGAGCCCTCGCTTTGGCCCCTCCATTCATTTCGTGTAACCTCTGCTGGAGCGCAGACAAACTGAACTCTTTGTTTGTCTTGGGAACTGGCAGAGGACAGGAGGAAGAAATGGGTGGGGGAGGGCGCACGGACAGAGGAAGGTGGGGGCGAAAAGAAAAAAAAGGGAATGGGTGTCGGGGTGGAGGGGTATCCTGGGAAAATGCCAGCGTGGGATCAGTAGCAGGCTTCCTGAAACAGGAGAACGCACAGTGAGGGAGGACGGGGAGGGGCAGGGGAGTCTTTCCAAACATCGCCGTTCGAGGAACAAATAGAGACAGACACCAGTCGTACAGCGTTAAAATGAACCTTCGGGCTAAAAGGTGGGAACGATTCTGTACCGTGACTCAGATCCTTAATACCAAACTGCGAGTAGCATTTCGGGAACATTTTCATACCTTAATAATTTGAGTGTGTGTGTGTGTGTGTGTGTGTGTATGGGCATGCACACGAATACACGGCATGTCCTAGACCTGCGTATATGGCGCGAAGCCAGTCGACAAGACACACAGCCCCTAAGAGATAAATAGCTGTCGAGCATTTCTCATATTCGCTAAGGGCCGGACTACACGGGGAAAACGACTGGCTACACGCTGAGCCTTTCAGGAACAGCATTACATTCCAGAAGAGGGGTCAGCCGGTTTGCCCCCCGTCCTTTACATTGTCAGTGTAAACACACATACATGAGACACTAATGCTAACCAGGTGAGGTGAGGTGATGACGAGAAATGAGACGGTTGGTACATTATTGATAATTGCTAAACAGGTGAAGCTACTTCAAACTTACGTGCATACTATCAATCAATGCAGTTAAAAATAAGATTAAATGTTTTTTGCACAACTTTGTTTGCTTTACACAGCACATTTAACCCAATCCATGCAGTGAAACATGCATTTATATACACAGTAAGGGAGCAGTAAAGTCAACGCAGCACCTGGGGAAATAGTTATGGTTACGATGTCTTGCTTTAAACACGCTTCAGTCATGACCAGTTGACTCTCTGAATCGTACCAGCAACCTTCTGATCACCAATGCCAACCAGGTGAGCACCATTCTCTGCAAAGAGGAAAAGAAATGCTAATCTGACTGTGAAACGGTAATGAAAATTGTGTGTGTGTAAACTGCAACAGACCTGTTCAGGTGTTTGGTGTATTTGCCCAGTGTAAGCGCTGGTAAAACCAGTTGATGGATGGGTGGATGTAATGATAACATACATAATCTGTAACAGATTTATATGCACTTGAGTTACGTATAAACTTGCATTGTTATTAAATGACATGTTGTATGTGCACACCTGCATCAAAAGTAATTCCTTATACTTCTGATATTTAGTACAATAAAAGATTCTGATTTATTTCAGACCGCCTGTCTAGAGATCTGTCTATCACCAGGTCTTCATTTCTTTCCTTAGGTGAGAACACGGTTCATCGGGTGCGGTTCAAATTTCCCATAAAGTTCAAAGTCCAGTTCAGGGGTCGAGACTGACCTGCTATTGGGAGTGGTCACGAAACACGAGTAACTACGTACTTAACACACCTTTCTATGTACATAATATGTACGCGCGTGTGTGAGTGTGTGTGCACGCACCGTCTCACGCAAGCAAAATCCACCACTGATGGCCCGTCATCGTACGGAGAACAAAGCTGCTCTCACAGCAAGTTTTATATAATAATCGAATATCGATCTCGCCGTTTGCTCTACTTTAATATTTACAGTGTACACTTTTAAACATATTCTGATATTTAAAAAAAAAATGACTCAGGCGGTAGGAATTGTTGCTTTCACACAGATGGGCTGTGTGTTTTCCTGGCTCGACGTTACTAGGAGACAAAACAAGACTCGCGTAGCACCGCACAAATGGCCTAGTAACGTACGGCAGCTGCCACAACAATAAACACGGCAGCACCCAGTCCACTTCTACTCATCCTGTAACCGGAATTACAGCTTTTCCATTTGTATTGCCATGAAATCCAAGAAGCATTTCATAAAACGCCGAATCAAACTGGTGAAACGATACATCGTCGACCTTTTACAAACTAGAAGGTTGTCGAGTTCAAATCTCAGCATTGCTAAAGTGAGAAATCTGAGGGACACTGATTTGTACAGAACATGTATTGTGTTTTCAATTTGTATATAGTGTATTGTGTATGTATTGTATACTGTGAATGTATTGTGTTTTGAGTTTGTGTTTCTGTTGTGATCTTTCATACTGCATTACAATTACCAGTTAAATAGACAATTGCTTTTACACATATATTACATTACATATGCTTGTATTTTACACATATACAGAGGAAATTCATTCTTCGCATGGCCCACCTTGTATGGAAGTCTGGGGTCAGAGCGCAGGGTCGGTCATCGTACGCCGCCCCCTGGAGCTGACAGGGTTAAGGGTCTCGCTCAAGGGTCTCGCTCAAGGATCCAACAGTGGCCGTGTAGCAGAACCTGAAGTCGAATCCGCAATCTAACGATGGATAGACCAAATTCATAACCACCAGACTACACTGGTGAAGTCTTAAATCTTTTTTTTATCTTACAAGATGGCATCTGTGGGCAAACTGTGTGTCTGAGCAGAACACGCAGACAGAATCTCTTGAAACATCTGGAAATGTGAATCCTTTTCACCTTGTTACCGGACCACGGAATGATTTTACAGGTTTGTTATCGCTGGCACTAAGCGTTACCTTTCGAAGCTAACGTACCAATATGCATATTTATTGTGCACTGATAGAAGTCTTTAATGAATTCATCCCAAGCTGAGCTACATCGAGATTCGTCGTCATTTCATCGATGCCATGACAGACAGACGAATGTTTAAAGCTCCGTAACAAAAATCTGCTTGCTTACAATCAGGAGATCTCTTGGACCACCCACTGGGATCCTGTGTGTTTCGGTACCGGACGTGAACAAAAAATCTATAAAGTTGTATTAGACAATCAGTGACGTGATATATCCATCAGTCGTGTACTTATGTACGTTCAGCTTCCATAATGTACCAGACAGTTTACTGTACGTGTGGGACAAATTAGCCACAGAGGGAGCAGACAGTGAATTAGGCAGCTTGTGAATGTGTACGTGTGGGAGGGCGTACATCAAGGGGTGGGGTGGGGTGGATGTTGTATTTAAGCCTGGAGAGGAAACAAAGGCTGGAGTGGTGGAGAGGGGGGAGATCAGAGAGGCGCAGGAGATACCGGAGGGGTGGAGGGCTCGGCGAAGGGTGACAGATGCTCTCACAGCGTGACTTCAGTGAATCTAGTCGTAGCCTCGTGGGGGAGGGGAGGTCCTTGGCGGTGGTGGCGGCGGCGGCGAATCTCATCGGAGTGTGTACGTGTTGGTCTGTTTGTGTTGGAGGCTGTGCACATGTGATAGCGGCGAGGGTGGAGGATGCTGCGAGAGTTGGACGCGGGACTGGCGACTGAGTGACTGTATGTCCCTATGAAGCCCGAGGTGTCATAGGCGTACGCAAATGAGTTCAGGGAGCGCATCCAATTCATAAACGGCGTCAAGTCGTTAACGTGGATCACAATTCGACGTGGCAACACCTAAGCTAACAAATCATATTAGCCACTTTTGGGGGTATCAAACATACCCAAAGCGACTTACATGACATCCATCTGTTATGTAGTTTTACCAGCGCTTAATTAAATTCAAGTTCTCGTTAGTTCGGCCCTCCAACACAGTTCAGATTTTAATTGCCCCGTACAAAAATGAATTGCCCGGCTCTGACATGTACAGTACATGTATGTAACCCTTAAAAACTTCAGCCCATATTTTAAGAGTCACATCACATCAAACTCAAATAAATCTTTATTAACGTCCCCAATTTTCTCCAAATGCGCTCGTTATGATCGCCAAGTTATTATCTAAAGAACATTACACTTTGACTCGTTTGACTCAGATGAGGTCGAATGCTGTTTAACTCCATTTTTAGAAAGTCACCGCTAAACGAGGAACAAAGTCTAGTTTCATTTTGAAAAGAAAAAAAACCCCACACTGGTGTTCCCCAATTGCTCAGCAGATCATGTTTTGTGGACAGATGAGTTAAAACAAAAGTTCCATAACATGCAAAATCATGAGTTTCTCATGATCATGACTGTGGTGTTTCATGCGATCACAACACTTGTCTTAGGACTTAGATAACCGGAGCACCTGGAGTAAAACCCAGGCGAATACATGCAGAACATGCACAATAAAGAGAATCCTGATGGTTCACTAGAACGTGGCTGATGTTCAGACGTCATATATTATGTTCATCTCGATGTATGTCGAGTAATAACTGCTGTAAATCAAACACGGGTTAGACTGTCTGTGCTTAAAAGAAGTCTGTGCTTTTAGGCCATGTCCAAATACAAAACACACACACACACACACACACACACACATTCCCTTTATGTCTCGAACGGCTTTGTGTCATTGCAACCATCAATGCTACATATAATTCCTCACTTCCTGAATACATTACTCACAACCACCCGCCCATAATAGAACACAAGCATGTGAGAACACACACACACACACACACACACACACACACACACACACACACACACATTTCTTCACATGCCACATCAGTTTCAGTTTTCCTCTCTTTTTTTCTTTTTCATATCCTGTTGTTGTTACTTTTTCGTCCATCACCTCATCATCCCTCCTCTGGACTGTTTGACGCTCTCTTGCTTTATTTTTCCTTTTAATTATTGTTCCTGCCCTCACCATCTTCTGTTTGCCTAAGCACAGATCAAAGCAAACACAGGGCCTAGATGTCTAATATTAGCAACAGCTGAAATTATACAAGCAGGTCAGAAACGGTGTGTGTGTGTGTGTGTGTTAGAGGTAGTCTAATTCTACACATTATGAACAGCTGCACGCTGTATATATAACTACGTGTGTGACTAAATCCCTGTGCGTGCACGCATGTGTGTGTTTGTGTGTGAACAATCATAGCTACATTAATATGCCACGCATGTAAGGTAATTTGGAGTTTGCATCTTCTCTAAATGTCTGCCTGGGCTTCCTACGTCAGTCCAAAGACATCCGGTCATTGGCACTTCTGGCGACAACGCAAGAGAACATGGTGGAGACGATCTTCAACAAGCCAAGACCATCCACGATGGACTAAAAAGAACAAACGATACACTCCATCACAAGTCGAACCCAAGCGCGTACTGGTTGCATGGTAAGAACTCTTCGGACGTCAGCTAGAGACACGATGATGATGATGATGATGATGATGATGGTGATTATGTGTGTGTTTGTCTTTGTACCCTGTTCCAGTGTTTAGTGTATTCGCCCAGTATGTGTTCCACTGCGATCCTAAATAGGATTAAGCGCTGGTAAAACTAGGTAACAACAGGACGACTGGATTTTAATGTGCATCATATCAATAATGTGTGATGCTCTGTTCTAGAGCAATAACAGGCTTGGCATCCGACTCTTCCCTTACGCCACGGCACAATCAAAAACAAATGATGAGGCACTCGGTCCCCGTCTGTGATATGTTATTATCACTATACAAAGCAAGTCCTAACACACGAGAGATAAACATGAAAACGTAACAACTAACTCTGTATTTAATGTGGAATTTAATCTTTTTAAAGTACAGATTGTATCCACACCAATGACTAACCTATCAGATAAGGAAATAGCTCGCTCATTTGCATAAACCATTCTTGATAAGAACTATTTTTGTATTTGTTGCCCAAGTCACACGCGGTCGGAAGAAATATTCTACCAGCTAAATGTATCGGGACGTTGAAGTGTAAACAGGTTCGTGCAGTGTGACTTGTTATGAGTTAAACAACACATGACGTAAGTGGATTACTCACGCAGTTTGACAAGTACGACAAGAATCAACATTCTACACCCAAGCTGACGCTTCGTACTAGTATGTGAAGTTAGGTTTCACCAAGAAGGCCGGAGCAAAAAGCACCGGTTCCTCATTCTGTTTACTGTGTAAACATATTGACCGATGACCGTCACCGTGGGTCATCGTCAGGGGCAAGGCCAAGACATATTTAACCCTTCTGGTTTATATCTACATATGAATTATTATACAGTCTTAGTCGTATTCCCCATATGAACAATTTCCCCAGTATGAGAATATTCATAAAGATGCATCGATGGAATCCCCGTTTGATTTCCTTCTCTTTTCTTGGTAATGGTTTCTGATCCTAATACAGAAATGCATTATGGACAGACGTGGTCTCGTGGTTAGAGAACTGGGCTTGTGATCCGAAGGTTCCCAGAAGGTTCGATTGTGAGAGTCGACAGATCACGACTGAAGTGCCCTTGAGCCGAGCGCCACTTTTAATTTAGAAGAAATGCTATGTGCAGGCTATTACAAGTATTACTGGTATGAGAAAGTGAAACGGTCGCACAATCTTAATCGCAGGGGCAACTGTGATCATTCGATTCAACACGTTCTTATCGGCTCTTTTACAGATGACTTTGTGGGTCCTTTCGAGGTAAAAAAGAAACAAGGGGGAGGAGACGACCAGTCAAAACAATGACTATCAAGATAGACCTCTTGTGTGTTTTCGTTTGGGTTTGTTTGCAACGAAAGTGGCATTACAAACCCAAATGGTGTAATTACACTAAAACCGGCAGGCAGAATGTACGTGTGTTATTATTTCGTTGACCTCTAAGGACTCGGCACACCCCGAAAGCCTATAAAACACTACCATGCTTACACCAGACTCTCGCTTGCTCTGGGGGAAGAAAGAAAGATTGAATGTGTTAATTTTACCCAGGAGGCTGTATAAAAACTGTAGGGAATAGTATAGTCCATACGACGGCTTATCTGTTCGCCCGCGTGTCAAACCACAAACTACTTGGAGCCAGTTGAGTGTGACACGAGGCGTGTTTACGTGCTGACCTATCGTCAGAGCGTTATCAGATTTTTAAAGTTAATAGGTTTTAAACTGGCCGTGCAGATTCTAATCGTACATCCGGGTGCTGACAAAACTGTGTGTGTAGAGAATCATCGGTCATAAGCCACGAAACACTTAAATGTCAGGATCTAATTAATCAGCAGGTCAGTATGCAGTCGTGGTCTGGCAGTTAAAAAGAACCGGACTTGTGATCGGAAGGTCGCCAGTTCGATTCAGAGAGTCGACAGGTCACGACTGAAGTGCCTCCGAACCCTCTAAACTGATGCCCGGGCGCTGTGGCTAAAATAGAGGCTTCATATCGTGCCAGGATTGTGTTCTCACTACTGCCCCCTAGAGTGTGTGTTCACTTGTCTGTGTGTGTGCGTGTAAACGTGTGTTTCACTGCACATGATCGGGTACAATGCACGGTTTTACCCACTTAGGAGGATTGAAGGTAAAAATGTGTACATGTGTTTACTCTCATTGTTTACCGACGGCTCGATTTTGCTTATTTTATTTACTAATCTGATCTGAGTAATTATTTAAAGATAATTTGCAGATTTGAGATGTTTTAACGCTTTGAATGCTCAAGGATTGAGAGTCATTAGGAGAAATCCAACTTTAAAACTTCTCAGCGGGCAATTCATTGAGAAGTTAAGAGTGTATGAGCACTAAAAAGGGTTTAAGACAAAAGGGGAATTTTCACAGGCCACCCCCGACACCGGGAGCCGTTCTGGGAAATGTTATAGGGGGTCCGGGATTGGGGGATGGGTGCAAGTATGTATGTGTGTGTGTGTATCCTCATTCCTGTCTGAAGAACCGTAGCAGGACCCCACCCCCCGCGTGTCACAATACACAATCAGCATAGACCGTCGTTCTCTTTTAATGCCCCCCAGCCCCCTACGTCCCGGGGCAAAGAAGGGTGACCTCCAGTCAGCAAGCTGCCCCATTGTTCAAAGTCAGCCAGTGTTTAAGGGGGTCGGGATAAAATACATACGTTAGATAATCTGTTCTCACCTACTGGAGGACTCTCACTGACACTCGAGGCTCCAGGACTGGAGTTACAGCAATACAAACACACACACACACACACACACACACACACACACACACACACACACACACCCCGATTGTTCATCAGTACAATTGAAGTTGATTGTTTATCTGGTTTATAAATGTTTATTTCATGTCTTTGTATTCTAACGGGGCAGCATTAGTGTGGCATGTCTGGCAGGTAAAAACACATCTCCCTATTGTGTGTGTGTGTGTGTGTGTGTGTGTGTGTGTGTGTGTGTGTGTGTGTGTTTGGGGGGGGGTGCAGTTAAGACGGTGTGTGTGCGCGCTGTAACGTTGCCTCTGGTGTGGTTAACTACACGCTTTTCACGACAGAATCTTCTCAGATCTGTCTGGGTTTGTCTGACATGTAGTAGACGTGTGTAGCCCCCATCTCACCCCATCTCACCCCACCCCACTCCCACCCTACCCCACCCCCAACACACACAAAACAAGCCCTCGCCACCACACAATTAGGAGCCGACAGGGTCAAAGATCAACACCTGAGGCAAATATATACCTGCTCGCATACACAAAACCGTCCTTCCGAGAGTGGAACAGAATTTCCTTGACGCCCCCGTCCCACCCCGAGCCAGACCGGTGTGGGTGTCAGGATGCTAATACGAAAGATGAGTAATGAATTAAAAATGGTGCTAGACACACGCCGCCTCTGCACATAGAACCCCACATAGTCACACTTCTGAAAGCCAGCACCTCCATCATAGCTTCACTCCCGCAGAACAGCTGGAGCCGCCAATAAGCCGCTGTGACCCGACTGATGATTAGCGACACACCGAGTCGTGAGGTTGAAACACACACGTTCACCGATGCGGCATTGCTGAGCTACAGTGCCCCTTCCTCACTAAATATACCGTGGCTCGGGTATTTATAGAGGCGTATAGGAGGCGACAGAAGCGCCTGCCACGATGAGGATGATTCACTCTTCTAACCTGAAGAGATGAGAGGAAGCACATGTGCTGCCCACCTTCTCCACACAGCTCTGCTTTTATCTCATTTTGTGTTCCTCGCACTCCCCGACCCTCAACACGTCACCATGCAGACATTTAATGGCATTCCACCCCACCGTACCAGCTTCCGCATCCCAAAATAGCTGCATTAAGGCACAGGTTGTGAATCTAATGCCATTGCACGTGTTATTTTCTCACAGCTAAGTATACATCCATCACAATCTTGAAAATACACTCTCCAAAAGAAAAATTAAATGTTACGACAATATTCTATTCTCTTATTTCATAGTAAATACACTTAAATAGTTCCTACATGGACAGAAAGCTTTCTTATCAACCCGTTACACGAGCAATATCAACAGATTAGATGTCATGGATAAAATAATGTCTGTGAGGTAGCTGGTTATGTTTTTACTTTGCAGTTCTTTTGGTAAAACATTAAAAATAAATAAAAGAATGATCAAATAAGGAATTTAAGAAAGTGTAGTCTTTAGGTCAAGAATGTATTCTCATTATATATTTAAATGCACAATTTTAATCAAAATGTCTCCTTTGATCTTCATTTTCTGCATCACTGCATATCACAATCTGCATCTTCCATCTGCACACCTTTTACACCGGATCCCTTTCCTATTTGTCCTGGCTTGGGACCGGCACTACATTCTAGTGGTTAGGTATCTACAGGTCACTATGTCCAACTAGCTTGTCTCTGGATTGTGTGGGAAACCAGAGCACCCGGAGGAAACCCATATGGACACGGGGCACCCGAAGAACGTGTGAATTTCACACAGAAAGTACCTGGACCACCCGATCTAGGGTTTGAACCCAGAACCTTCTTGTTGTAAGGCGACAGCGCAATCGTCTGTGATCAGTATAGATAATTTTCCGTAACTAATATATTTCAGCAGAAGTTTTGGAGCAGCGCGGAAACTGGAGGTAGAAGAGACGTAATAGGCATGTAATAAGCAGTCTGACATATGGACCGAGTTGTTCTCGATTTAGTGGTTGGAAAGCAAATGAAAAAAAAAAGAACGAGTGAGTGGAGGGGTTGGCTGACCTGGCTGGATAGGAAAGAATGTCCTCTTTATGAAAAAGACTTTCCGAAAGCCTTCATTCCCTCCCCACCTCACCGTCTCGGCCTACTGAAGAAAAGCATTATGACCTTATACGGTGCGGGAGACACTGGGAGACCATTTGCGGTGTTTATATATGATTAAGACACTAAAAACTGTTTATCTCTTTCTTTTGTGTGTCAATGAGACCAGTAAACAGTTTTATATTGGAGTTTGGGAATCAATAAATTGAACAGACTTAATAAAGCAAAGACTTGGTGCGTGTCGGCATCTACTGGACACTTTAGGGTACTGCACAAAGTTAAGCACAGCAGCGAAACGTGAATGTATCTCGAGTTACATCAACATTTTAGTAATTTATTGTTAAATTAGACAAACCAGACTTACAACCGTGACCAAATACAAGCCAAATCATTTAAAGGTTAAAGACAGCAGGACTTCAGACCGTAAAGAAAAAAAAACATCTCTATATAAGTATGAGTTTTAGTAATTACAGATTTGCATCTAATGACTGTTGACTACATACATTCAGAGTCAGCACAGTAAACTGACTTTTATTTATTTTAAATCAAGTTTATATACACCTTTATGCACAATGAATGTGGAATTCTATTAAAATGTGTTTTGAATATGTACTTGTTACAAAGCTCGAACATACAACCTTTACAACATACATGTATTACATTTATTTAAATGGTTTATTTCCAAGTTGAGTCGTATTTAGTCGTATTTAGTATTTAGTATTTTATTAAGTATGTAATTTACTTTATCTTCATTTTAACTTCATGAAATCATGTCAAACAAAACTGTGTCTTTGCTGCCCTCCAGTGGACGACTTATCAAAGCGAAAATAAATGACTTTACGTTTATTTATTTAAATGAACAAGTTTGTGTTTTATATATTAGAGGATTTCCACATAAACCGAGTAATAAATGACATTTACATCGTTGTATTCTACCAGTTAACCTAATGCGAGCAAAGACTAGCACAAAAGTACAACAAATACTTATCCGAGATTTTAAGTGCATATTTGTAACTGAACTACATATTTTTTTTATTTAATTTTTTATTTCTTATTTATTTCTTTTTATTTGCAGTAGTTTAATATTGTTTTCTATGTATATATCATTTTTGCTCTAGTTGGAATTGTGCTGCTATAATAGACGAATTTCCTTCTTAATAATAATAAATAATAAAGTGATCTGTTTATATTATATATATATAAGTAACAATAAGCTGCCTGTTATATCACTGACGTATTTGTGCAGAATTCAATGATGAAATTATTATTATGAAGTAAAATATTTTGAAAACAAAAACTTTATTTAATACGTGTATTTTGTTTAAGCTACTGTTCCACATAATTTAATGAAGAACCTGTCTACGCCACCAGAGGGACCCCGAGAGCACCAAGCAAGGATATAAAAAATACGTATATAGAAAAACAACAACAACAACATTGTTGGTAATTGTTAATAATACAAACGCAATGGTATTATACACGCAAAAGTGATTTTTATATTATTTAAAAAACATTTTTTTTTAAATATTGTTCATTTCTTTCTATTTTGTTCTATCATGAAACTTGATTTTAACTGTTGTAGAAATAAGTTAAGAAAAAAAGATTAAACAGCTGCAATATTATTTAATCAGAATCATATTTTAGGTCTTAAATAAATAATCTGTAAAACGATCAAAGCCTCTGATTTAAAAAAGAAGCATTAATTAATAAATTCAACCTGTAGAGGGCGACACATAAAAACAAACTACGTTTCTGATGTGAAATGAATAAATAATAATTGCCCATCTTTTCTTTCTGTCTTAATTTTTCACAATAAAAATGTTTTAAATGTTCTAAATTTTTATGTCCCATAAAACAAAATCCAGCCTTTCAAAGAAAATAATGTATTGAAAGAAAGAAAAGAAAGAAAGATTTACTCGAAACTTACTAAATATACTTCCAATAATTTGACATAATGTCACACATATAAGTATTAGATCAATTAACTCGACCTTTTACACTCGAGTCTGGCTACTGTGGAGAACATGCAAAATACAAACGACTTTTCGACCTAGAAATCGAACCCACGACCTTTACCAAAAGCTCAAAGATTCTTAATAATTAATAATAAAAAGTATAATGAAATTAAGTTCATGACACAAGCATGTCCACCCAGGACCTTTTATTCCCTGCTCAGGAAGTGACTCGCTGTGGGTCGTGACTATTAAAGCTTCTGCAGACAGGAATCGTGACTTTTCAGGGTCACTGAGACACTGTGGACCGGATATTTGTATTTTAATATAAAAATACAAATAAAATTTAACGTAAATACATCAAACCGATCAATGATGTTGCATCTATTCATCCTAGTTAAATGCAGAATGTAGAACTGATACCCCAAATCAAGAGGTAACTAATAAAGGAGGGAACAAGACCTGGAATTTTACTCAAACAGTTTATTCTCATTGTTGATTGTTTTGTGTATTTATAACAATTTAAATTATGAGTATAAATCATTAGAAAGCAAATCATTCCAATTCACGATTATAATGCATTATAACGCAAATGTGAGAGATCCAGATCTCAGTAATATGTGTGGTTAATTTAAACCAAAACCAAATCAAATCCCAATACCACCATCACCACCACCATCACTGTTTTCATTCCTTAATTGTGTCCTTAATTGTTTGTGTCCTTAATTGTGTCCTTAATATGTTGTTGTCTTGAGCTCATGATTACAGATGCTCACTGAATGCAGTATAACAGCTTAAAAGATTGAACAGTAGCATCATGATTAAAAACAACTGTAAACAAAAAATGTTTTTTTTATTATTTCAAGCTCTAAATATGTTTATACAACAGTGCAAATGTTATTATTGTAAAGTTATGTAAAAAAAAGCTAATAAATAAAAGTGTACGAATAAACATATAACATATAAACAATATTTGCTTCTGCAAAAATGCAAAATGTCAAAGTGTCAATGCAGAGAAGCAGAAATGTAAAGTCCACGTATGAGGATGCAGGGTGTCAAGAACTTATAGTAATGCACAGGGTTCAGATGGTCTCTGGTTCAAATCCCACCGCCACCATCACCATGGTGTTTTCACTTTTAGTAGCCGCTCCACGAACAAGTGTGTGTAATTGCTGGCAGTGCATAAAGTCACAATTATGTACAATTATGCACAACTATATACAATTATGGTAACTGGATACTTAATACTGGTTAGTAACATCTTATCATGTTGTTTGCTTTCATAACTCATTATTACAGATGTTCTTTGAATGCAGGGTTT
>JAOUQU010000003.1:2802331-2813461 GCA_028566735.1 Ammoglanis amapaensis
GTGCGTGTGTGTGTGTCAGTCTGTCTGTTTATCCATCCATCTATGTAATAAAGGAAATAAAACCACGTTAGACGGTTCCCTCTCAGACCTACAGGGGGCGGTGTTTGTGCAGACAGGAACTCTCTGCTTGGCCTCGGTCCCGCTTTGTTCCTTCACCACATGTCACACAGAGGAAATATTTATAGTGAGCCACAGTGTAGGAGGACAAGTTTAATCAAACGACTCCAATAACAAAACAACAACAAAAACAACAACATCAAAAATAACTCGATTGATAGACAGACAGACAGACAGACAGACAGATAGATAGATAGATAGACAGATCGGTAGGTAAGTAGACAGACAGTCAGACAGACAGACAGATAGATAGATAGACAGTCAGACAGACAGACAGATTGATAGATAGATCGGTAGACAGACAGACAGACATAAATAGATAGATAAAGGTACGGGGGGAACGATGTATAGCCAGGCGACGTGATAACTAATAAGTAGATCCTGATGAAACGACGACTAGATAACAACATAACGACAGATAAAGAGACGCATGATTTATAAGCACATATGCAGATAAACAGCAGACGAGCTCGTCTGGACAGACACATGGACGAGCAGATATACGAAAAGACCGATGAGAGGACGGAGTGAGAGGCAAGACGGCGCACAAATGAAGAGAGAAACACCTCGACCCGATGGACGTGTCTCTTCCAGTTCAGTCTGATCGTTAAATCTAAACGCCGCACCGCGGACGCGGAGAGTCCAACCTCCAGGCCAAATAAAACGCGCCTCGCTCACACCGTAGTGAGCCGCTAAAGAAAACGCGTCCACTAACTAACGCTGCTTCCGGTGGATCGTAAAAAAGCTTTCAGGTGTCGTCTCTGTTCCGCCATCTATAAACAGACGTGGTGGTATTGATGTTCAGCGATCGTGTCGTTATATTTATTTATATATTTAGATGAACATATATTTATATGTATGCTGCACTTTTGTAGATTGAAAGAAGAATGATGAGGGGAGGCAGAAGCAGCTCAGATGTGTGAAAGCTTTGTATGGTTATACTGATATAAAATGGGGCTTCACTCCTCCCAACATTTCGCTTCCAGCCTTCGAAACCCCCCAAAAAAAGGTTTAACTAAGGACAGAGCGAGAAGGCCGGTTTAGTGCTTGCAGATGGCGCTCGCCACATGCCAGGAAGGAATATGAAATAAAACAATAATCAGTCATCGACTCCGGCCAAGGCATCTTTCACTCACATGTGCTTTCACTGAGGTCACAGGAACATGGAACTGCATCATCTACCACGTACTCGGCCTGCTGAGAGTCGGGTGAGATCATTGTTCATCCCTGCTCACGTCCCCCAAACGTTCCAGTTTCAATGTTTTCTTTATGTTAGAAAGTCCGTCCCCCCATTTAAATCATAAAAATGTTCATGGAAGGTCATGCAAAACGTATAATTTAACCTCAGAACACTAAACGTCGGGGGATTTTCACCCACACAATTTCAGGCATGTGATTTGTATAATAATAATAATAATAATCATTTTATTTAGGAGCGCCTTTCATGACACAAAAAGACATTTTACAAGTAAAAAATAATAGTCATAATAATAATAATAATAATAATAATAAATATTTATAGATTAAAGCCCATAAACAAAATGATGTAGTTAAGAATTATTTTCCTAATTATGTTGCTGTGGGACTTTTGTGTAGCTTCAGGACGATCTGTGATGTCATTAATACTGGTCCCGGGTTCGATTCTCGGGTAATGCGATCCCAGGGTAACGATGTTAGCAGGAGTGTCTGTGTGAGTTTTCTTCCAGGTAGTCCCGAGGACATTAAAATAACTCTCAGCAAATCCCATCCAGAGTGAAGCTGAGATTTAAAACACAAGCCAGTAAAAATGTAGAAATCGAACAGAAAGAGAAAAAAAAAGGCTGAACGAGGTCAAGCTGTTTGTCCACTCGCGGTTCGAATGTCGCACACGTCTGATACACACTCACCTGTAATTTGTGGACTAATCGCAGGGCCCGTGGTGATAATATTGTAATGGACTCACCGTCACCTGGGGCAAGTGTTCAATGCTACCGCCAGTTCGTCCCCATCCAACCGAGACGCCTTTGATTACCGAAACCCCCGATAATCCTGGACACGCCGACCAGACCTCCGGCGCTCAATTGTCCCATTCAAACAAAAGAAACAGCTGTAATTACTCTTAACACCCAGAACCGAATAAATCTGTGCCATAGATACACAACAAGTGTTAGAAATACCTCAGAAGTGTCGTCTCACAATTAAAATACAATCAAATCTAAACATATTACAGCTCGACCCTGATTACAGGTGCACTCGAGATTTAAAGACCTTAATTTATACTGTAAATATTTCTGCCATGAACAAACACTGGTACACACTGGCACACGCTGGTACACACTGGTACACACAGGTACACACAGGTACACACTGGTACACGCTGTTACACACTGGTACACACAGGTACACACAGGTACACACACTTTGTTAACAGAACCGTTACATTAGTAGAGTTTAGATGTAGTTCGTCTGTGTTTTTGTTTTAAACGCCGCCGTCCGGACGTTTGTTTACGATCAGAAGAAAGAATCAGACAAACGTTCCGTTTGTGCACCACAAGCTTATTACACAATTAGACGACTTTCTGATGCTCGTCTGATTACTCTGCGGACTTCAATCCAAAATCTGTGATTATTATGCTGGTGAACATCTGATCACTACACCGAATCATTTCACCGATCATAACAACATTATGTCAACATTATGTACGTGAACCCCCGAACCCTTTATCGCTCCAAGGGGTGCCGGGGCTAGGTCTGCAATGGCAATGCACCCTGCCCCGTGTGCTCAATGTTACCCCCTAGTGTGCATTGACTGATGTGTGTGTGTCTTTCATTGCACGGATTAAATGCACTATGTGTGTGACAGAGATATTTAAACTGTGACTTTTAAACGAACTTAAACGGGTGTTTTTTCTTTTTCTTTTTTTTTTTTTTTTGGGGGGGGGGCACTTTAGGCTGGTTGATTTTGCTGCACAAGTTTTCAGCTCAAGTGTACCGGTGTCTGGACTGCAGGAAGGCCATTACAGCAGCAGCACTCCCGTACTGTGAAGAAGTTGCTGTTGAAGCACGTGCGGAACGTTGCTTGCCATTGTCTGGCTCGAATAAGCAGGAACATCCTTTAAAAAGACATCGTCTAAATGGCACCATATGTTTTTACCCCCCCTCACCCCCCACCCACCCCAGAACGCGTATGTAATTCTCAGCACTAATGGAGCCATCACAGATGTGCTAATTACCTACGCGATTGGTATTAACACCCTTGCTGTACCATGACAGATGCAAGCTCGTGAACGTAGCCCAGATAACAGATCATCTTTGAGACCCCCAAAGAGACGCAAAGAGTAAACGTTTGTTTACTGAATCAAAAGAGGAACTCATACGTACCGTAGCTTCGTAATAAAACGTGCCAGACGTCGAGACGTCTACATGCTCATAACTCTCGGAGTTTGTTTGTGTCTGCTGTTTGTGTGATTATTTTCTCTTTTTAACACACTTGCACCTGCGAAACATTTACACTCACTAAAGAACACACACCAGGGAGCAGTAGTGAGCACACTAGTGTCCGGTGAGGTTGGAAGCCTTCAGGGGGGCAGTTTAGGGATTCGATGCCTTCGCTCAAGGGCAGTCTCTGGGAATCGAACCGTTAGCGTTCTGATCACAAGCCCAGTTCTCGAACCACCAGGACAAGGCTGGTGGTGTTTAAACAATCGTAAATGTACAAGCGATGTAGTGGAGTGTTTTCAACAGTGCTTTCTTTGTTTTCGAGACTTTAACAAGGGCTACACAACATGAGTTTGATGCTTTTTTGTTAAAACTTATGGCCACACAAATAAATCGTTGTAAAACACACACACACACACACACACACACACACAATGGCTCTAAATCTACAGGTTATGGAGAGAACAGCGTTCTACATCTGATCCGGGTTTTGATTATGTGGATAAAAGCCACATAAACAAGACGAAAGGCACAAATCAAACCCGGGATTCAGCCGCGCAGAGCCAACACCATTACAGAAAGCTTATAATAACAGTACTTCAGGATTCAGCTCTTCAGACTCGTGTATTCGAACTTGGGAATAAAAAGGAAAATTCGTCATGTCTTTAAATCCGTGCTTAGCCCACCCAAGTCATGTCAGTAATCTTTTTTTAAAAGCTCCCCATTGTTTCTGGTTAAAGTACTAAATGCTCACGTAAGTCGGCGTCCCGTCTCCGACACGTCTGTACCTGAACTCTCCGTGCCTCCCCCCCCGGGTCATGACCTCACTGCCCTTTTTTTGGCACCGATGGAGACGATAGTGAATGTGAGTTGGGACGGACCGGACAAGTGTGAGCGATGTAAGCGGAGATCTTTGTGTTGCCTGTGCATTATTCACGGGGCCTCTTGTGGTCTCTGGTCTGGGGATTGTCTCTCGACGTAACTGGATCGTCCTCCTTCTGTGATTCCCCCGAGAGAATCCAAGTTCACTGTCGTTCCACTTCCCAGGAAAAACTACCGGGGGACGGTGGGGGTAGACATTTTAGACAGACATCAGCGTGTGTACGTTTGCCGGCGCTCTAAACAGCCGATGATACACACCGTCGTCTCTCTAATATCTTTATAAGGTCAAATTAACAATGCAACCATGACAAAGTATTCACTCCCCTGCCTTGACGTCTTTTCTTTAATCTATAATGTTCAATATAACGTCGTTTTCCTCCGTTTACACCCTAGAACCCAGAAACCCACCCAGACACGACGTGCCAAGAAACAACTGACCCTGATATTATTCATTCATTACAGGACGAACTCCTCTAACCGACGGGAACATCGATGACGAGTCTTTGTGCTGTTTACATGTTTTATTTGCAAAACCAAACTGTAGAACCTGGTTTATTAATGTAAGCTTTACAAATGTACATTTTATCTGAACGGCTGGATACAAAGAATGAAAAAAAACCAAGAAGCAGAAACATTTGAAAAGAAAATGAGAAGTGAATAAACGTCCTGCAGGTAATGAAATAAGAACGCAGGTAAATATTTGTTTTCTTCGGCGTGTTTCATGCGTTTATAAGATTAAACTCTGAACCAGCTCGTTTCACGTGCAAAGCAAGTTCCAAATAAACGTCTCGTAGTTTCACGAGCGCTAAAGATAAAAATGTTTTTCTTTTTTAAAAATCATTTCAGTTGTTTTACATTCAGCGCATGATTGTCACACACGATCCGAATCCATCATTAAAACTCCCAGTTAACTCGTATTTCTTATGGCACGGAAACCTACAGTTATCATTTACACACACACACACACACACACACACACACACACACACACACACACACACACACACACACACACTAAATATCACATACTGTGTAAACTTTCGTTTATTGTTCACTTAACATTTTACTTACAATTATGACTAAACATAATTTTTTTTCAAGCAATCAAGGTTTAAGGGCCTCACTCAGGAGCCCAAGAGTAGTGAATTGACAGTGCTGAGGTTTGAACCGGCAACCTTTCGGGTTACCGGTCCAGCACCTTAACCACTGAGCTACTAGCGACTGACATCACTGCATCTCTTTTACATCGTCATGACGACGTTCATGTTAGTTTCAGTTGCATTCTGGTTCTAAACAAAAAACTAAACAAAACCAGGATTTTAGTGCAGCTTCCCGAGAGGCATGATGGGAAATATGTGAGCCCTAAAGATGCTACAAAGCCATTGCTGCCTCTGGATGGGTGAGTTGGGTGAAACGTAATACGACGAAATTCCGTTTTCATGTTAAACAAACGTTCGTCACAAAGTCCGCCCGGATTCTCTTTATGTTTTGCGTAAACGATTCGCAACCGAACTTTATTCAGCATTTATTTACCTCTCACTATTCACACCGACTCTTACGCCGGGTTTATAAGACGACACCGATCCTGCGTCGTTTAAGGCAACAATTCTTACAGATGGAGACGCACAGCCGAATCAGATGCAGATCTCCGGATCTTTCCTATCCGTTCGTTCGACGTACAGGCCAGCAGTACCGCGTGACGACTGTAGTAACTGGAGAACTACAAGTCTGACATCAGATCAGACATTCGCACGGCGAGATGGATGAAAAGAAAGAAAACGGAACGAAACTCCACCACCACCGTCGCCATATCAAATGCTTATTAAACTCAGTCCTGTTAACAATACCGATACCATCGGAACGAAACATCCACTTATTAGAAACGTATTTTCCTCGTCTGTATAAGTGTGACGGGTACGGATGTGATTATTCATGCACTTTACAGTCCACGGTTTAGTGAATATAATATTCACATGGCTCTGATACAGCGAAGGCTCTCGGTGTTTCAGTTTATTTATAACAAGAGTAGTGATATCATACAGAAATGAACAGGCACTATAATCCACGGCATTAAATATAGTGGCTTCAAAATGCTGGTTTGTCTTTTCATCGTTCTTTAATGTGAACAGACTTTCTGCCAGGCAAATCAGGAAGAAAAGACTCGAACAAAGATACGGTGAGATATATATATATATATAACACAAATGTTAAAGAGATGGGTGATTTATTCTTCAGTTAGTGCATAGATCTTCATGCAGATCAGACTGCTAGGTGGCAAAACAGCAGAATCGTTTCACAAAGTTAAACGTCGTAGAAACCAAAATAGCACCAAAGCCTTTCAGTAAGAAATAGAAGAAGCACTTATTTTTATTAATGTTAAGTATTAGTAGAAATAGCTAATCAAGCTGAGAATGTTGTTTAGCTTCAGCTCATTAAGGCTCGACAGCACCAAAGTCAGATTTTTTTTTTCTTTCTTTTGTTTGTTTCTTTTTTTCTTAGACAAGTGAACGAAACCCGGTGTAGAAATACAATCTCGTCCATTTACCCTCCCGAATTCTGTCGATCGGGTCCTAAAGTCTTTAACGTTGTGTGATTCAGCAGTCAGTGGCGTCGTGGACGTGACGTTAGGGATGTTAGTTGATTGTCCAGTAGGGAAGTTTTGCACACGCATGCGTTTCCCATGCAATGCAAGGAACAAAAAGCCTGACACCCTCCGAGCTTCCGAAACGTCCTCCAACGTTCCTCCGAGACGCCGAAGGAGGTGGAAGTTCATCTGATTCCATTTGTCGTGTTTTATTTGTCGTTCGATTCATAATCTGTGTGCTGGACGATGAACTCATGATGTCATGAAACCCTGAAACTAAATACTCGTCGTGGATGATTCAAGAGCTGCTGACTTAAAAACAGCACGTAGATACATGCATACACACACACACACACACACACACACACACACACACACACACACACACACACATTAATACATACATACATACACGGTAATACATATATTAATACAGAGAGAGAGAGAGAGAGAGAGAGAGAGAGAGAGAGAGAGAGAGAGAGAGAAATATACATACATTAATACATACATACAATAATACACACACACACACACACACACGTTAATACATACAATACTCCACACACACACACACACACACACACACACACACACACACACACACACACACACACACACACACATACGCATGCACGCACGCACGCACACACATTAATTAATACATACATACATACATACACGGTAATACATATATTAATACAGAGAGAAAGAGAGAGAAAGATACATACATACATACATACATAAATACATACATACAATAATACATACACACACACACACACACACAATAACTAATACACATACACATACACACACACAAACAGAAAGAGAGAGAGAGAGAGAGAGAGAGAGAGAATAATACATACAGACACATACATACAATAATACACACACACACACACACACACACACACATATTAAAACATACATACACACAATCTGTCCTTAACAAGATTCGACAAAATTGCTCTGAACGCTGACGTGTGCAACTTATAGAATCAGATCAGATTTTTTTCCCTTCCACTGTAGATGGAAACCAGAAATGGTTCCAATGGGTGAAGACACACAGAACCTTTGTTATAAAGCTTAATATGAGTGTCTTAGGCCCTAATATGCGAGCATAATTAAACAGACGAAACAGAAAAAGGGTTCAAATCTGAGTTGAAATATCTTCACCCTGCTTTTCTGTGGTAAGATGAGAAGCTGACCGGAGAGTCCGAATGGTGAACGGCTGCTGCCTTATTTGTTCCGAGCTTCTTCCAATCCAATCGATTCTCTAAAGCGGTCAGTTGGATTGAAAGACGTTCGGAGCAGGAAAGTTGAATGAAATCAGAGCGTTTCACATCTGTTTTCTATCCCATACAGGCGGCGGAATGACAACGGCATTTGAAATGGGGCAGTAATGGAAATTGTATATGTGGGTTTTTGCCGTTGTGGTGTGGTGAGGTGGTGATTGTGGTTTTATTTAAGATCTGCATCATACACACACACACATACACACAAAACACACCACATGGGCATCGTTCCGGGGGCGACAGATTTGAACGCTGCAGTTGTTTAGATCATCGCAGCCAATCGTTCTTTAGTTGTAAACGACACGTTTCTCCAGATGAGTCCAGATGAGGTGATTTACAGCAGCAAATAAATATCAATTCTGGTGCTGCCGGTGATATTCTGTGTTTTATATTAAAGACAGAAATGCACATGTACTTAAATCCATCGATTTAAAGAGCGATTAAAGAAACTGGGCCTGTGTTTAGAATTGATCACGTGTAGAACAAAAAGAAATAAATATATAGAATTAGAATGGAGGGAGAATAGTTTAAGTCTTTAATGCGCTGGGTCACTAATCGTGGGTGCAAATAACACAAATATTTGCTCGCAGTGTAAATATAAAAGGGATCCTGTGTGGTCGGTCGGTTTTGTCGTACATGTTCGGTATCGGAAGCTCGTTAGATAGCGGATGGTTTAATAGCTGATTAGCTTTGTGGAATTATTATTATAATTATCATCAACATTATCCTCGTTATAACAAAATACGGTAATAATGTCGGAATTAAAATGATGTTTATTATTACCAAGATTTAACATTTGTTGTTTTTGCTGCTTCTAAATCCAGATTTCTGGTAAAGCAGTTATCGGGTCATAATAATCAACCACAAGTTTCGATATTAAAGGTTGTGACATCACAACCGTGTCGATCGTATCACTGTATGGTATTTCCAAGTAAACACAGTAGCCACTCGGCATAAGTATGAATTCCGTATGACGTGTGTGTGTGTGTGTGTTCGCCGGTAATAAGAGCCGCAGCAGTGTGTGGTGACATGATGAGAATGTTACCCAGCATGCCCCGGTTAGCTGAGATGAGAGAAGAGACAGAAGAGATGTGGAAAAGAAAAAAGAATCATGTGGCATATCAAGCTTTTTTTTTCTTTTTTTTATTTTCCTGCATGGAATGGTGAACACAAAAAAAGCCGAGATGCATTTATAATAATAAAGGGCATCCTTTGGCTGTCTATGTCATTGTCTTCTGCCTAAAACTAATCTTAGAATGCATTTAAACGAAACGAAACGAAACAAAACAAACGCTCTTGTCCGCTTAGCGACATCCTCAGAATGATCTAGATTTAGCTTCATCGACACCGACGCAACAAAGAACCTTCAAAACAGACAGCAAGAATACTTGTAACATCCATGTACAACAGGGCTTCTTTTCCCACCTCAATACCTTTTACTTTTCAAGTTTAGCAATAACTCTTATACCATCGAGTGAAAGAAAACAACAAACGACTTTAAATACATACAAAAAGAAAAAAGGAAAGAAGCTCGGAGCAAATCAAGGGAAACGGAATGAAGAGAGAGAGAGAGCGAGAGAGAGAGAGCGAGAGAGAGAGAAAAGAAAACCAGGAAACAGGAAAGTTTTGAACTTAAATCCGGTTTCCCTCAGCAAACGAAAGCAGTTCGATTAACGTAGCGCACGAAACGATTCGCAAAAATTCACAACACTAGTTTTTCCTCGTTTAATCAAGGTTACAAAAGTCCTGCATTATAAAATAGGGCAGCTTTAAAATCAGTGTAATTAATAAAACTATACAATATACAAACAACAGATTTCCCATCATTCAGCGGTGTTCGTTCTAACTCTCTCCTCTTTCCATTGGTTTGTCATCGCGTCGACTGCTTGACCTCTCCCCCCCTCATTCCAACGGAACCCCCCCTCCCCCCCAAAAAATATTTATATAGATTTATAAAATAAAATTACACACACACACACACACACGACACAAGAACAATACAGACTGCCCCAAACTATTGCTTTTATATTCTTTTTTTTTTTTTGTCTTTCTTTAAAAATGGTGCAATTTTGTCATTATCTTACACACGCAGCTCTGATCTCTCGCTGTATCGATGCTCGGCTGCTCGAAACTGACAGACGTGTCCGTGCAATCCATGTTTATTTCAATTAAAATCATAAAACAAAAGATACATTTATATTCCCTTTGCTTCTTGTTGTTGTTTGTTTTGTTTGTTTTAGTTGTTTTTTTTCTGGAGCCCTGGAAGCTGTTTATCAGTTTTTAAAATGTTTTTAAGTGTCATTGTTTTAGATTTAGTGCAGATAATTAAGGAAGTATCGCCCGACGAATTAACAAAGACTAGGCAAAAAAAAAAAAAAAAAAGGATGTGAGAATAAAAAACAAAACAAATTTCAAACAAAACAAACAAACAAATCAACAAGCATCAAAAACAAAACACAATCCACACAAGAGTAACTATCTAACCGTCACGTGGGATTCAGACGCGGGAAATTCTCTCCCTCGCATAAATCAATGAGATATAAAGAGATAAAACAGCTAAGCGCTAATAAACTCGTGAGCATCGATCAAACGTACAAAAACCAAACTGGAATCGTTTCGATCCTCAGATTTGTTTGTTTTTTTTGTCTTCTCCTCCCGCTCGGCGTGGCTCGGTGAACAGGAAGTTTCCTTGTTTTTAAGGCTTGCTCGTGACCAGGAACTGATAACACACGGACGCTTTTTTCACATCGAGCAGTCTGACGACCCAAAATCAGGCCGGCGAGGAGGTCAGGACGCGGTCCGGATGTGAGTCCAGCCAGCCCAGTGCAACACTTT
>JAOUQU010000003.1:2844429-2855398 GCA_028566735.1 Ammoglanis amapaensis
ACAGGCGACTCCGTATCGAAGCCGCTGTAGAAACGGTCGTGCCGGAGCGTCTCCTGTGTGGACGGACGACTCCGTACCGGAGCCACTGTAGAAACAGTCATGCCGGAGCGTCTCCTGTGTGGACGGGCGACTCCGTACCGAAGCCGCTGTAGAAACGGTCGTGCCGGAGCGTCTCCTGTGTGGACGAGCGACTCCGTACCGAAGCCGCTGTAGAAACGGTCGTGCCGGAGCGTCTCCTGTGTGGACGGGCGACTCCGTATCGAAGCTGCTGTAGAAACGGTCGTGCCGGAGCATCTCCTGTGTGGACGGACGACTCTGTACCGGAGCGTCTCCTGTGTGGACGAGCGACTCCGTACCGAAGCCGCTGTAGAAACGGTCGTGCCGGAGGAAACGGGCATCTGCTGACTCAGAGCTGAGGAGTGAAGAGGAAATTGAGTGGAAGCTAAGTGAGATTAGCTGCTCTGGAATGATGAAGGACCACTTTCAGGGCAGATCTTTCATTCCTTTGGCCGAGTGAGATTAGAGACAGTGGGGTCGATAACGGAGGGAAAGGGAAGTACGCTGGTTGATAACGGAGTTGCGCAGGAGAGCTTTGTTACATGCAGGTAGAGACGGTGTGCGAGCGGTGGCGCTTTTATTTACCAGCTTTAACTTTTATATTTATTTTTCCTAAAGTTTTATCTGAATAAACCGAACGTGAACGGCGTGTACGGACGCACCGCCACCTCCTAAATTGATGGTTAAGAGTCGTTTTCTCGCGTGTGTTAAATCGTGAAACTCATCCGTCGCGTCTTCTGTCGCCGGGTTGTTCTTCTGACCATTTATTACATCATCATCTGCTCTTCGGTTTGAGTTTTGGCACTAATCCCTTCATGCTTGGGTGAAGGCCAGAGACAGCGAGCGGAAAAAAAAGAAAAGGAAAACAGACAATTGGTGTGTCTGGGCACAAGTCCCTCTGTGTGAAAAGTCAGCCTCTGGTTTTTCTTTCTGTCGGCCATGCCGGCCCCCTTTTTCCTTTTTCTTGGCGGCCAGCCAGGAAGGGGAATCCATGAAACATGAAGCATCTGAGCCACGTAAAAGTGCAGAAAACTTTTCTCCCGGCGTGCAGGAAAAGGAAGGACCACTAATTACAGCCAAGTGTGAACGGTCCTCTCTAATCCAGCCCGGACAGTAAGTGAAGAGGCCGAGCAACTGGCCGAGCGGCCGCGGCTGCTTTTCTGGCTCGGTGCGATCGTGGTGCCGGGCTATCACATGATCAATCCCGGATTCTATTGGTCGGAAGACCGGGGCAGGGGGGGGGTTTACGAATCTATCCGCCATGTAAGGAAAGCTGGGAGCAACATGCTCTTCCTCCCTCCCTTTCTACCGAACTCTGTCTTCCTCCGGTCTTAAAATGGCGGCCGGGGAAAGAGCGCCAAAAATGGACCTGGGTGCATTCCTGGTTCCAGTCTCTCTCTCTCTCTTTATTATTTTTTTAAACATGATTTTTGTCGTTATGAGAAACGAGAGCCGTGCATCGAGCAGACGGGGAGAGGTCTGAGTAGAAACAGATGAAGCGGGCTTGTTTTTACTGCTCCACGCCAGTGGGGGGACGGACCGGCGGCGGAGGGGGAAAGTTTTGACAGTGGGCCAGCCAGGAAAAGACATTAACTGTGCCGTGTCCGGGTAGCAGAGCTTCCTGCGGTCAGCGGTGTTGGACTCGCCACTACTTGCTACTTGCTCACTACTAAACTCATTGCTCTTCACTAAGGTTTGACCATCTTGGCTCTGAAACCGTTTAGCGTTTACCCTCTAGGGGGTACTCTCGAGTTCCACCGAACGTTCCTCATGTGGGATAAAAGAGGCGGACAGTTGTTGGGTGATGTTCGCAATATGACATCACACTATGGGTGGAGGGGGGGGGGGCGATGACGAAGTATAAAAGCATGACGTTAGGCTCCTAGTAAACAAATAAACAAACAAACAAGCAAACAAACCAGGAGCTTCTGGTCCTCGGCTGCTACGTGTTTAGAAACTTCACCTTGAAGTTTTCCAGGCATCTGTGATTTATTTATTTATTTATTTGTATCCACAGGTGGCTCCCTCTATATGCAAATCTTCTGTCTGTGGACATTTATGAGTAAATAAATCAAGGCGATGCGACTCAGCAGATTTGGAGAGCGACTCGCTGCAGTTCTGGATCCAGAGTCCAGGCGCTGGGAAAAGGAACGGCAAGAGCGGCGGAGGAAAATCTGCTAAACACACGACAAATTGAAAATCATAACCTGGTTAGGTTTGCTTTAAAAAAAAGGAAAATAAAGACAAAATAAAGAAATGTTGTGGACGCGAGATGCTGGCTGCACGAGGAGATTTCATTGATTTAATTGAATTCGGGTTTGGACAGTTATGGATGTGTTTTTGGACAGTGGAGAAATTAGAAAAAAAAACTTTAAAAAACTTAATCTGCTTTGTTTAGCGGAGTGAAAAACACTGATTATGTCTTTATCAAGGCAGCTGTTAGTGTGTGGGATGTATTACGCATCACGTGAACATTTTATCCTCCAAGTTGATGTTAGAAAAAAAAAAAGATTCGGTCGTGTCCTGGTGAGCGGAAGGCTCGACTGGTCAAGACTGATGTACTTTTGAGAGAGGAACCGAACCCTCTAAGCTGCTTCCTGGGTGCCGGAGCTAGAATAGGGCTGTGCAGGACGACGCTGCTGCCCCCTAGTGTGTGTGTCTGTGTGTGTTTCACTGCACGGATTGGTACAGACTGGAGCCTTTTTTTTTTCAGGCCCAGCTGTGGCACCTTGGTGGTAGAGGGGTTTGAACTGGCAACCTTCTGGTGTCCAGCTCAGTACCTTAACAACAACGCTATTACTGCCCTACTTAGTACTTTGCAAACAAAACAATTAACAAATATATAACATGATTTACAAATAAAAGACAAACAAACATAAACATGTTTTGTAGATAGGATACGATTAGTAAACAAACATAAATGTGTTCTGTAAATATGAAACGATTAGTAAACAAACATAAACTTGTTCTGTAAATATGAAACGATTAGTAAACAAACATAAACGTGTTCTGTAAATATGATATGATTAGTAAACAAACATAAACGTGTTCTGTAAATATGAAACGATTAGTAAACAAACATAAACGTGTTCTGTAAATATGATATGATTAATAAACAATCCAAACATGATTTACAAATGTAAAACCAAATTTACAAACTGAAAACAAGGATTACAAACAAAAAATTGGAAAGTTGTTGTTGTTGTTGTTGTGCACGTGGTTCCCGTGGCACCGGGTTGGCCACCGTTGATTAAAGGCACACAGTCAAATTCTGGTCCCTAACACGAGCGAATATTTGTGATATTTGTGCGAGTTGATATTTGGTGAGAACGTCCGACACCAAAGTCGTTCTCATTTTGTAAATCTCACCGCCTTTAAAGTCGAGTAGTTGCCACGGAAATCCATCTCATTCCTTCATCTTTCATCTGCTTCTGCTAATGAGGGTCGAGGTCGCCGGGCGTCTGGACGGATTTAACCGCAACTTTTCTGTTTCCCCCCAACGCAGCTGTGAGAGTTTTTAATCCCTCTCGCGGCTTCCTGGGTTTCACCACGTGATCGCCGTCCAGTGTGAAAGCGCCCAGCAAACAAACGAGAGTCATAACAAGGTTATTGCTCCGCCTCTTTTTAAGACGAAGCGGCAATAAAGAGGCAGATCATTTTCAGTCCCGGGCTCGATTCCTTGGGGTCAGACTTGTTCTCTGGTCCCACCACAGACTTGGTACATGATTCACGAGTGCTGCCCACTTTCATGCCAACTGTACCAGCTCCCTCGTTGTCCTGATCCGTCATTGTTGTTGTTGTTGTGGTCAGTGCTCCCGAAGGCCAGAAGTTAATCGCATCACGTCGGTTGGCTTCCCCAGAACAAGTGACTCACGCTGGAATGTTCTGTTCCCGCAGGCCCTCGGCTCTACAAAGTGAACCTTGCCAGGAGTTGTTATAAACCCCTGAACCCTACACCCCTCCATTATCCCCCACCCCGGGCACCCCTGACCAAGCTGGCAGCGCGGGGTCAAACTGTTTAGCTTTCGGACAGATGCATGATCCGAACAGACGTGGCGTAATATGTAAATCCGGCTGGGGGACCAGGATGAGAGTCTCTCGCCACACGCGATGAGTGGTACCACATGCACCGACCACTTCACACACTCATGCCACTGGCACGGACGCACGCCGGCGCGATCCCGGGGAACCCGAGGTGTTTTGAGGTGATGCCAACATGAGGTAGAATGATGACCTGTGACAGAGGGTGGAGGAGAACATCGACCGTCGCACAAGTAACGACGCTTTATATCTTAAATACCGTATATACCGTGAGGCGGTACGGTGGCTTAGTGGCTCAGCACTGGCGCCTCACAGTTAGAGGTCCCGGGTTCGATTCCCTGGTCGGGCGAGGGGGGCGAGGGGAAGGGGCAGGTTCCATGGGCTTTCTGTACGACTCTTGAAGAATCCTACCGATCCCCAGAGTTTACCGAGTAGTTTGCAGGTCTTTTTCTCGAACCCGTAGCGCTACGCAGATCTTGTATATCTACTGGTGCATGTTTTTTGGACTGTGGGAGGAAACCGGAGTACCCGAAGTAAAGCCACGCGATCACAGGGGGAACGTTCAAACGACTGTGGCGACCACTGAGCCACCGTTTCGCCCCTTATTTCCGTTTAGAACGTTTTAGAGTTTAGTATATAGATTTATTTATATATGTATATATATACACTCACCAACACCCTTATTTATCCTGGCAATGAAGCTACGTTTGAGTATGTAGTCGAATCGGTGAGGTTTTATTCTTCTGGGTTTCTAGTCATGAGCCGGCCATTATGAGCGTACGGCGGCATCCTGCACTATCAGAGACGTGTGTGTGTGTGTGTATGAGAGAGAGAGAGAGAGAGAGAGAGAGAGAGAGAGAGAGAGAGAGAGAGAGAAAAGCTGACAGAGCGACTTTGGTCCGATCAGCCGGGTCTGGTTCGAGTTCCAGAGGACATCAGTGTCATCTTCCTCACCGTCAGATGCAGCGATCAGTCAGTGTAGCTGTAACAGCAACTGATAGACCCATCCCTCACTCCCTCACTCTCTCACTCTCTCACTCTCTCTGTTACCCATCGCATGAATGAACCCCCCCCACACACACACACAAACCCTAGTCCATCCTCAACGCACCTCGTCGGATGAATTTTTCAAGCTATTATGCTTTTTCCTGTTGTACCTGAGCTTTATAATACACCATGGCACCCTGTTGATGACCCAAACAATCACTGCGTCCCACATACATATTTCATCACGCCAGCTGAACAAATTACATATTTATGCTTTTTAAAGTGTGTGAGTGTGAGTGTGTGTGTGTGTGTGTGTGTGTGTGGAGGGGGGGTTCACATTCATTAGCAATGTGGGTAGGTACAGGAGACCCATCTGCAGCTGCATCTGTACAACAGGAGCTTGACAATACCGCGGTGTACAGAGAGACACCAGGGTCGACTCGCACACACACACACACACACACACACACATACGCGTATTGCGCGTGTATACAATTATTGAGATACTGAGTAAACAAAACAACAGGTTGTGCATCCATAGCTGCCGCTGCTCTTTGAGGCACTTGCGATACGCTCAGTAACTGGATGTCATCGGTAGAAACTTTGGAGCCCAAAGAAATAAACAATATTACCAAAAGTATTCGCACCCCTGCCTCGACTCGCATATGAATTTAAGTCAGGTCTCTTTCTTCATCTATAATGTTCAATACGACGTGGGTTCCACCGTTTACATCCTAGAACAGCTTCGACTCTTCTGGTAACATCTGTCCACGAGGTTCAGGAGTGTTTTTGTGTTTATCGGGATTATTTGACCGTTCTTGGATGCAGAAGTGCATTTTGTGATGTCACAATACTGATCTCGGTTAGTCTCTCGGTCTGTTACAGGTGGAATCCTGTCACGGTTCCTTCTCCACGCTGGAATTCACTCGGATCACTGACAGAGCGACACACCTTCATCAATGTTTGTGAAAAAAAAAACAGTCCGCATGCCGCGGTGCTTCGATTTATACACCCGTAACCATGGAAACGATCGGAACTACCTGATTCTAATCATCTGGATGGGTGAGTGAATACTTTGTACATCAAACTACAAAAAGTTTACTCATTTTATATTGCGGTCCTGTTTTTGATCCACTCGGTGCAACGAATTAAAAAGAATTCCGAACAAAGTTTGATTTCGGCAGCTTTGGCAGATGGATCGTCCCGTCCGTCCTCTTAATTAGTGTGTTTAAATAATACATTCTTCTGTGTTCATTTAAAGACGAGCGATGAATTTCCGGGTTCGATTCAGCTTCCTGGGTTCGTTCCTCATCTATCATCGAACAAAACAATGCATTGAATCGAACACAAAGTGAATTGATTCATGAATCGATTCGTGGTGCATCGTTACCGGCTGAAATAACATAATAATAATAATAATAATGGACTATTCAGGAAACGAATAATGAATTATATTTTGCAGGAAATGCATCGCCGAAGCAGACGGCTGTGGAAACGTAGTGGAGCAAGAAACGTAGAAACTTTTAGACAGTTTGAAAATATTCTTTATATATTCATGAGCTCACGAATAATCGACGGAGTTTATTAAATACGGCGTTAAATATTCCGACGTTTAATATGTCGAGTAATATGTTAAGACTTTGTGTAAGAAGCTAATATGGTTGATGTGATATCAGCAGAGAACAGACGCCGATGAGAGAATTATTATTAATTGCTGATATGGCCGAACGTCGTGCATCAGACGGCGTGCGACGCAACACGAACGCACAAACGCTCTTCCAACGGACGTGCGAACAGCTGGCCTGTGTGGCGAGGTACTTACGGAGCACAGAAACGCCTCGTTCCGGTATGCTAATAAACTTAGCCAGGATAAGGCGGCTGATCCGCCGGCGCTGGGCTCATTATAGCATGGGAGGATTTAGAGCTGGTGGGGTTTTTTTCAGTCTGGACTCGGAGTGATGAGATATTAACGGCGTACGCGGGCGCGTTTACGTCCGGTTGTTTACTGGAGGACTGAGAGGACGCGGGAGGTTCAGCATCAGGACTTGGTACCAAAATCACTTCCATTATTTCAAAGGAGCAGCAGCAACGTGGCGGTGAAGGTTTAATAATAAAGAGAAAAAGTTTCGATAAAAAGACTCCGGGACTGAACCCGGGATGTGGAGGCCTGGATGAGGTTCGCTCCTGGGGCGGGTCGCGTGCCACGGCTTGGCAGAGTGACACCGGATGGAGAGGGAGGGATGGGGCAGACGCAGAGCTTTCACCAGGCTGTCTGGGCTGAGAGGCTGTGAAAAGTGGGAGGGGGGTCGGGGGTCGGGTCGTGCCACGGCTGGCACTCGGACTACGGTGATGGCAAAGTGTGTGTAGTCAGTGAAACCGAACCCGGAGAGGAAGAGAGAAACTGAGATCAACAAAGTGTGTGTGTGTGAGAGAGAGAGAAGGAGAGAGCGGTCTGTGGGTCAGGAGCTCAGCTGGTTGGTCGTTCGGCAGTTAATTAAGTAGATAAGTAGGTCAGTAAGTAGTTAGGTAGATTGCTAGGTAGGTAAGTAGGTCAGTAAGTAGTTAGGTAGATGGGTAGATTGCTAGGTAGGTAAGTAGTTCAATAGACAGGTAGATAGGTAAGTAAGTAGGTGAAAAGGTAGGTAGTTAGATAGGTAGGTGTATACGTAAGTAAGTAGGTGAATTAGTAGGTAGCTAGGTAGTTTGTTCGGTTGTAAGTACAAAAGAAAGCAGGTCGGCAGGTAGGTAGTTAGTTAGGTAGGTAAGTAGGTAGGTAGTTGGATAGGGAAGTAGATTTGTAGGTAAATAGGTAGATAGGTAGTTAGACAGGTAGGTAAGTAGGTAGTAAGTAGATTTCACATTCCAGTATGAACGTGTTTATAATGATCATCTGATGTGTACAGGGACTGAGAATGGTGTTAGTGGAGGATGTGGGTGGTGGTGGAGGCGGTGGAGGCGGAGAAGAAGGTGGAGGAGGTGGGTGGAGGAGGTGGAGTAGAAGGAGGTGGAGGAGGTGGGTGGTGGTGAAGGAGGAGAAGGAGATGGAGGAGGTGAAGAAGTAGAAGGAAGAGGCGGAGGAGGAGAAGGAAAAGGTGGAGAAGAAGGAGGAGAAGAAGAAGAAGAAGAAGGTGGTGGTGGAGGAGAAGAAGGAGGTGGAGGAGGTGGGTGGTGGAGGAGGAGGATAAGAAGGAGGTGGAGGAGGTGGGTGGTGGTGCAGGAGATGGAGGAGAAGAAGAAGGAGGTGGAGGAGGTGGAGTAGAAGGAGCAGGAGGTGGGTGGTGGTGGAGGAGGAGAAGGAGGAGGTGGAAGAGATGGGTGGTGGAGGAAGAGGTGGAGGAGGAGGTGCAGCGCAGTCCCGCCCGTACTCTCCTCATTAACATTCACATGGCGCGGTGACTCAGCCCATTTTGGTAATGGAGAGCCCCGGCAACCTAACGATGGAAACGGACATTTTTCAAAGCTCTCATTTTCCATATAAATGATGTGGAGCACCCGTGCAGGACACGCAGTAGAAACACCGCAAGGTCGTTCTCAAATCTTCCCCATAAACTAATAGTGAGAACTATGTTACCCGGGCTGAAACCGTCTTGAGACGCGCTCAAAGTGTTTTAAACTAAGAACGCTGCCCGCGGACCGTCCCGGGCACCATGAGCACAGACACTTAACTCTGTCCCTTAAGGACCAGCTTCAGCATCTGAGGGTGAGACAGGAACGCAGAGACACACGTCGCGTTCCGTGACGCGCCGGTAATCACGTGACCAACGGGCCGTTCGATCCGAGAGCTAATAAGAGGGGACGAGAACAATCCGGCGTGGTGGCGAACGCTCCTTTGTACTGGATAATACGAGTGTGAGCGGGGTCACGGCGGAAATTGGATGGCGGTCAGACACCCGCATGATCGAGTGCACATGAACACGTGTGTGTGTGTGTGTGTGTGCTCTATATCAAAACATAACACATATCAAAAGTCCGACTCGGGCCCGAATCCTCCACCCCCGACTCCAGTCCCGACTCCAGTCCCGACTCTAGTTCCAACTCCACCCCCGACTCCACCCCCGACTCCAGTCCCGACTCCAGTCCCGACTCTAGTCCCGACTCCAGTCCCGACTCTAGGTACAACTCCACCCCCGAATCAAGTCCTGACTCCACCCCCAACTCTAGTCCCGACTTCCGTCCCAAATCCAGTCCCGACTCTAGTCCCGACTTCAGTCCCGACTCTAGTTCCAACTCCAGTCCCGACTCTAGTCCCGACTCCACCCCCGACTCTAGTCCTTACTCCACCCCCGACTCCAGTCCCGACTCCAGTCCCGACTTCAGTCCCGACTCCATTCCCGACTCCACCCCTGACTCCAGTCCGGCTCTGGAACGCCGAGCGGTCGAGCTAAATTGGTTTTAATCAGGCAGGACCGCGGGTGTATTGGTGAGTTTCATCTCTAATTAAATCCACGTGCTTCCTCTCTGCAGTTCAGGCCTGCAGCAGCCAGTCGGAGTTTCCAGCCAGGACGCTCATAATCAACCACCACTCCAAAGGTTAATTAATGTCAGCGACCCGCTAAGCCCTTGTCAGAGCTCCAACACTCGGGGAACGTCGTGCGGTCCCATTTATTACCAACCTCCACCAGCAATGAACTACCACCAAGCAAGGACCGGGCGAAATAAATAAATAAATAATAAGAATAAAAAAAATTTTAAATCGGACACAACTTCTTATTCAATGCTTGTTTGTTTGTTTGTTTGTTTTTCTACACTGAACACACCTGAGGTGCATCCCCGAATACTACAACAAGTCTCAGCGCACCGCAAGTACCAGGATGTTGCACCAATACAACCCTTTTTTAAAAGGTGATAACGGACACGACGGGCACCAAACCCGACCCGGTCCGCGCATAGATCCGAATCCGGACCACGGTACGCGCGGTTTTATTCTATAATGGGGGTAAACTCGGTGTCTTGCCCCGAACCCAGCTTGGAGGCACCTCGTAGGGTTTCTGAGGATCTGTATGAGACGTCCGGATCTCCACACGGTCATCAGAAAGTTCGGTGCAGATTCCTATAGAAGCTCTCTTTTCGAGAGCTATCGATCGAGCACCCCTCCCGACACACACACACACACACACACACACATACACACACCCGTCCCGCTCTGGATGAGGCTCTTATAAGCCCCACGGCTGGTCAGAGTGAATGTGTATGTTCACAAGATGTTATTGATTGTTCTATCAGGGATACACGGTGGCGAGGGACCTTTTTCTTTTCTCTCTCACTCTCTCTCTCTCCAGCTTTCCGTGAGGTTCGGGCTCCACCTCCTCACTTTCCAACAACCTTCCACAAGTTTTAATGCCGTGCGTGCCGCTAAACCTCCTGCTTTAATATCTGTCTTAAGAGTTGACAATCTTTGGGGGCAATTAAAACAATCGATACAGGTCTGAGAGGAGCCTCTTATCCACAGTAATAGCTCTCACTGAATAATAAATAACCCCCATCGGCCGAAGGCTGGGAGTCGAGGTGGGGGAGACCTCCCATTAAAGATCGGGCTTCATCAGGAGGCTTCCTCTGCATTCGTACCGAGAGATGCTCAGGCCGACCTGGAGGTAGTTAAAGTGCATCCAAACAAACTTGTGTCCTCGGATAGTGCACCTCCCGCTATATAGTCTCTACAGATTCTGAACGGCGCACGAGTACGACGTCTTCCGAAATCGAATTATTATTAATATTATCCTCCTGAGAGCCAGACTTTTCTCTGATGTGCGTTTTTAATTTCGTCTAGCTATTTGTGATTAGTACGACCTAACAAGCATAAAAATTACATTTTGTCTTTGTACATGAAGCCGTTTTTGGAAAAAAACAATGTCCTCGTATGGAGACAGTAGGTCTAAAATAAAGA
>JAOUQU010000003.1:2979329-2996328 GCA_028566735.1 Ammoglanis amapaensis
CTATTAGTCGATTAGTTGGAGTAAATGACGACCACTGGTCGACCAACAAAATCCTTGGTCGTGGACAGCCCTAGTTTTTTGTTTTTGCATTGAATGCATGTTTAAAAACTGTAAGTTATGATGCACCCAATAATAATATAATAAACACAATAAAAGTGATTTGATTTGAACCACTGGGGTCAGTTTAACTGGTGAGTGGATTCGTCACTGTTGTAAGTTTCTGTAAGTCTGAGATTTATATTTTCAGCATTTACCGATTTCGAGATTTAAAAACATACAAGTACAAATGTTATTGTTTTTAAATAAAAATAAAACTAGAGTGTGCACAAAAACTGTATGCATCTCACACACAGTATAAAGTGCATACAAAGTAAATATAAAGTGTACACAATGGGGCTGTTATAACAAAATGAAGGTTTAGATAAATATCTAGATAACTTGTGAACATAAAAGTCGCTGCGTCTTGTGAGGAAATGTTGGTCCGGGTTTCACAAAACGACCCGAGGGAGCCGAATACTCCAGCAGAGCTCCCACGGATCCTGACACGTCTGCTTGGAGATAAGCACTTCAGCGTATGTGCTGAGACTAGCGCCAGTAACGATGGACTGTCACGGCATTGCTTTATTTCTGTTACAGTATGTACAGGGTTTGCTGAAACCCAAATTGCTTTTAAAGACCACGAGCGTGAAATGGCGTGTTAAATTTATGTACCTTTTCTTTTTTTTATGTACTATGGGGCCAGCCGAGGCCTAGTGGTTAGACTACAGGACTAGTAATCTGAAGGGTTCATCACGGCTAGGATGCTGCTGTTGGGCCCTTGAGCAAGGCCGGTAAACCGGTAAATGCTGAAAATGTACTGTAATCTTTTTTAGATATTTGATGATCTGGTATCATTTTAAATAAATGAATAAATAAACGACACCATACAATTAATGTGATACATTGTGAGAACATTGAGCTGCTTTAAAAAATTCTATATTTTAGTCCATTTTATACCTCTTTTTACTGTTTATTATTATTAATATTTATGATTTATGGTCACTTTCATAGTGAGTCAGTGGAAAGTGAATTTTTAATGGTTAAGGTGCTGAGCTTGAGATCAGCAGGTCACAGATTCAAACCCTACTAGTACCGAATTTCCAATGTTGGGCCCTTGAGCAAGGCCCTTAATACTCAATTGCTCAAAAAATGGTGTTCCATTGCAACCGCTAATTGCTGAAAATGTAAATAGGTATCAAAGTCTAGCATCAACATGGTCCTGGGTTTGCATCCCAGGTGGTTCAGTCTGTTTGTTCTCTCAGTGTCTCTGTAGCCTTTCCACCATTGCTCTAGTCTGGTCTCCTCCAACAGTCTAAAGAAAGTGTGAGTTAGATGAATACGAAATGCAAATTTTTAAATGTCATGCCTGAACGGCCCATTACAGGTCATGAATGTGAAGATGTTTAATTACTAAAAATCAATCAGAGAAGTTCTGAGACACTCAGGCCAGGCGGTGATGTGATCAAATATGCACAAAATAAACTGTTAGAATTTATGTTTTTTTATACCATGCAACTTACAATCTACACAACTGATAGTTAGATGCTTTGCTCAAGAGACCAACAAATGCTTACCCAGGTATCATTCCCAGTTAGAGTTTTTGACCAATGGCAGCCATGGCTTGAACTTTTCTTTCAACTTCTTGGAAGTGTTTATTTCTCAATTCCAGAATGAATCTTTTTCCAGGTTTATTCGAACATTCGCCAGACTTCTGTAAGTAACTTTGCAGACGAACGGTAACGTTACTCTCGCTAGATTTATATGGACATTTAATAAAGGCAGGGTGTTTACCTCAACGCGTTTGCCATTTTTAACCTGTCAGAGACTCCACGGGATAGAAATGTGAATCTGGTATCCTGGTATTGGGTTTCCACACAGACGTACAGTACATCTGTCCGGGAAAAACCATCCATTTCGGCTCCTGACGTCTTCGCCCATGGAGCTTGTAGATCCAGGACAGACTGTGTCTGACAGCTCTATGTCAAAGGATACTAAAAAGTATCTTCTGCATTTACAGACACACATAAAACCAGAAGAACCTGCTGTGAAACAAAATGCCTTCAGTTCAATGAATGTGGACGCTAAATGGAACAGACAGGCCGAACGGTGGTGCTCGTCTGGTTCGTCCAATTTTCCTCTGGTGCTAATGTCGACATACTTCATCGACTTATAGCTGCCAGCTGCTTTTATTGTAAGTTTTTGGCCGTCGTGACAAAACTCCCTGTGATCGGCGTCGAAACGGAGGCTAATTTCGGTCCTCACGGGCCACTGGACTGAGTTTCGGGGCAAGATGTGAAGACCCGTCGTTGTTATTAGAATTCCCTGCCGGGCCAATTAGCTCCCTTATAGATGCTCAGTCTGCAGGAGAGAGAGAGAGAAGCTCAGATTTGAACTCTCGAAGTTCACAATGTCAGCACGGGTGGGCTAGTGTGTTTTATTGCTGCACTACTGTTACTTTAACAGCTTGGATTTGTTAAAAAAAGTTATTTGTTTTCACTCCGATTGTCTGCAGGTCCGGGTTGGGACAGCTCACAGCACCAGAGGATGAGCCAGAGAAGCAGGAACACGAATCCGGCCTACAACAACGTCTTCGAAGCTCAAACCACAGGTCATTAAAGCTGAAATAAATGTCTGTAGGTCTTGCGGTTTGGTTCATCATCATTTTGTCAGAGCCACTGTGACATTTAGCAGCAGATAATAACGATTAATGAACCGGTCAGTGCAGAAACACGATATATAAAAGCCAGAGGTGTGATTTCCTGAATCTTAAATCTCAGACAATCCCTGAGCGTCTGCTCATGTTACACGACCAGCAGGCAAAATCACGCTGTGTTTTTAAACAAGGTGGTTTTTAATTGTAAGAACATGAGAGGTTTGGCCCGGGAAGTCTTTTCACAGCTCCGTGCTCTCTCTCTGTAACCCAGAGTTTCCCTAAATAAGACACCGAATCATTTAAAGTAGTTAAAATTACTTACAATTTCCCAACAATTTCACTGCCACATGATTTGTTTGTTACAGAAAAAGCAGGACATCTGGCTAAACGTTCAACACTGAAGTCATTGTACGTTCTTGTTGGACCCGCCGTAAAATGAACCGTGAACAGAACACCGTTATTTGTCGTTGCACATATACACATGCAGAGACATTGTGCGACTCCCCTGGGCTGAACTGGGTTAAGGGGTCGGTTCGTCTTGCTCGAGGACCCAACAATGGCAGTGCAGCAGAGCCTTGATTTGAACCCACGATCTTCCGATGTCGTAGATTTCGTTTCATTGTGGAATTAAAAGCCTAAACAGCCCATTTTAGGTTCTGCGACATTATTCACAAAATAATTATAACACATTATTATAACACAAAAGAATTCACAGTCAAACACACATTTAAAAACACCAGGGGGCAGTGGTGAGCACACATGCCTGGCTCGGTGACGATGCCCGGAGGAGCAGTTATGGGTTAGATGCCTTGCACAAGGGCACTTCAAGCCCAGTTCTCTAACCACCAGGTCTTTTTTATTTAGGACAATGTGATAATACATTGTTTTATAAAGTTTATATTATCATTAAAATATCTCAGGGGTAACTGAGTGGACATCCTGGTTCAACATCGACCATCCCGGGGGTAACGGTGACTACGAGAGACTAGAGGCCATTCGTTTTTACTACCGGGAGAGGGTGTGTGTGCGACCCGTGGCCATGGAGGTCCGAACCACCGACTGGGTGTCTGCCGCGGACACTGGAGAAGTGGTTCATTCCAGTCTGGACAAAGGCTTCTGGTGCGTCAACAGAGAGCAGCCGTATGGTCGAGTCTGTTCCAACTATCACGTACGATTCCAGTGTCCACCAGGTACGATAACACCCCACCACCATCCCCCGGGTCGCCGAGTCGCTCTTCATCATTTAAGGAATGATGGTCTGACGTGTCGCTCTGTGTTTAGTTCAAGCTTACTGGACTGACTGGAGCGACTGGAGTTCTTGCTCCACTACTGTGTGTAGCGACGTGGGGATCCAGGTACGACGACGGAAATGCATGAGCACACAGCCTCTCCCCGTGCTGGCCATACCGGCCTGTTCGGGCCCTCATATCGAACGGAGGGAGTGCTCCACCCCGCCTTGCCAAGGTACCCAACTATAGGACGATTTCACGATTCCCGTAAGCAAAGCACTTGTACTTTTTTAATCATTAATCGTTAATCATTTTTCCGTTCTGGGGCGAGCGGCTATCTGCACGTTACATACCGACCTGACAAACCTCATCAGGCTTTGTTCCGAAAGATTCAGTCAGAGTTCTCTAGACAGTTCATCTGTTTAAAAAGTGTAAATCTAATATGTCTGTTGATCTTGTGACACAGCCAGATGGGGGCCCTGGGGAGCGTGGACTGTTTGTTCTGTGACCTGTGGAAAGGGTCGGAGAAGCAGACGGAGAACCTGCGTCAGATCGTCCGATAAGATCGACTGCACCGGACGGCCTGTAGAAATCCGGAAATGTGGAAGTGATTCGTGTCCGGGTGCGACAAAATTCACAGACACAGACTCGTTCACAAACAAAATATTTCAAAATCGTTATAATAATAAAAATAATAAGTTCAATATTTATAGCTCCGTTTATACACCTGAGATCGCTTAACGATACATGTAATGATTATGAAATGATTACATTTGCATGCCTCTGCTTTGTGTGTGTGTGTGTGTGTGTGTGTGTGTGTGTGTGTGTGTGTGTGTGTGTGTTACAGTACTCTGTCCGCTGGTGTGTCCCGAGGGACGTCCGAGTGAGGACTGCAGTCATTGTGTGTGTATGGGACAGACACTGAGAGGGGAAGTTCTGAGCGTGGCCGGAGTGCCGGTGTCTGGAGCCAGTGTAGCCATGGCAGACCTGCCCTCGATTATCCGCGCCCACACCGATACCCAGGGTCTGTTCCAGATCGCTGGTATGTGCTCGGGCCTCCAGTCCAGACTGCTTATCTCTAAGGACAAATTCGCCACGGCAACTGTTCCAGTTTTCAGAAACAGTAGCGAGAGCCTGTGGGTGCGAGCGTTCCTCAGGTCTTCAGGTGAGTATTTAAACTATAAAGGCTAATCACCCAATCACCAGGACACCACTACAGCCATGGGCACATGTTAATGGATGGGATATATTAGCCAGTAGGTTTCTGACAAGGGTCAGATCCCCGATCTCATTTTAGGGGCTGCCTTGATCTGGCGGTTGAAACTGGGCGTGCGATTAGAAAGTTCTCAGTTCGATTCTGAGAGTCGACAGGTCACGACTGAAGTGCCATCGAACGAGGAACGGAACCTCGAAATGTTCCCCGGTGCACCGTGCTTAGAATAGAGCTGCCCACCACACCGGACATGTGTGCTCACTGCTGCCCTCTAGTGTAGCCTATTTACAGTAGATCCTACAGAATCATACATATGATGTATTGTAGTTCTGATGCAGACCAGAATATGATTTGGTGAACTCAAGAGAGAGAAAAGAACAATATAACATGTGGGAGCGGAGGGCCGTCAGAGGCATGTGTAGAACACGAGGCTATAATATTACTGACGTGCGTTTCTCTTGACCCTCCAGATTTGCCGTATATCATCAAACACCCCGAAGACAAAGCGCGCTACGAAGGCCAGCGCGCAACGCTTTGCTGCAAAGCCACTGGAACCCCCAATCCTGACAAATATTACTGGTAAGTCATCACTCACCCGTCTTTCTCAGGAACAAATAAAATATTTAACAAAATACTTACAAAGTAAGTAGTAAGTAACAGAAACTAAATTAACATAAATCTTTATTAGGCTCATTCTCTGACAATGTCTGAAGCAATTGAAAGCTAAGGGCATTGCTCAAGGGCCCAACAGCAGCAACCTGGCAGTGGAGGGGCTAAAACTAATGAATTACTAGTCTTGATTACCAGTCTTTACTAGTAAACTTGTATGCTTATTATACATAGTATGGTGACTTAGTGGTTAGCATGGTTGCTAACCCGGGTTTGATTCCTGAGTAAAGGGGCTTTCTGTGTGGAGTTTGCTGGTTCTCTACCATGTCTGTCCATGTACAGTCCAAAGACATGCAGTCAGGTTAATGGGATAAAAGCGAACCTGCTATTTGTGTGTGTATCCTGTAATCGATTGGTGACCTGTTCAGGTATATTCAGTCCCATAGTGACGTAATGTATGGATGAATGAATGAGTGGATGTTTTTAAATACACAATCTTATAACACATATAATCATCCACTAGGTATCACAACGGAACCTTAATCGATCCGAAAATGTACAAGAATGAAGGCGACCTCGTACTGAGAGACCTCAAAACCGACCAGTCCGGCCAGTATCACTGCAAAGCTAGCAGTCTGACAGGAACCATCAAATCTCAGCCCGCCCTCCTAACCATTCTGGGTAAGTGCAGAATCAATTCTTATAACCGTCTAGGAAACAAACACCACAGACATTTGCGTCTCAACAGCCTAATGGCACAAATGGATATTTATTTTGGTCTCGATTCGTCTTTTTCGCGGCTGAAGAACGGCCGTCGAGAAACGATCATGCGCGACGATATAAATCTCACGCCACTCAAGCTCTGAAGATCGAAGTGAAATCCAAGATTTTCAATAAATCGTCTTTTTTAACAAGAGCATCCGGAATTCATTTTCACCACCATAAGTACCTATTGCAAAAATTCCCATAATGCTTGTTAGAAAAGATATAAGCTTACTAATGAGTCTGCGGCGTGGTGTGCTAAAATAATCAGCCACTTTATAGAAGGTGGAATTTTCATGAAATTTACTTTAGAGAATTTTAGTAAACGTTTTGTACTTCTATAATATTTTCTGCATTATATTTTGAGTGTTTTGTTTCTGAAATGTTTTGTTTTTTAAATTTGATTATTGATTACTGTAATCGAGTTTGAGATTAAACGACGATAGGAACGTCTGATTGAAATAATAATTGTGCTTTTTTTTCCCGTGCACCAACTGTACATTGACTGAAGAATTAATCGAGCTTTGGCGTTACGAATTATCCAGAATCTACATCAATCTGTAACAGAACTTTGTATAATATTCAGCGCCAGTTACTTAAAATGAGGAATCGTTCATATTTATTTATGACACCTCAGTTAAGCCAAAGTCTGTAAAAGCGCTGAAATTAATAGTCAATCTGCAGACTTTAAAACAAACAAAGCATTAAACTGCAGGGTGTCATGGTGGTTTAGTGGTTATACAGCCTAACAGCAAGATGTCACGGGTTCGAATCTTGGGTAAAGCAATCCAGAGCTTTACTGTGTGGAGCTTGTTTGTTCTCCTAGTGTTCCCCAGTTTGGTGGTAGTTGGGGGGGGTCATCTATAGTTTGCACGTTCTTTCTGTATCTGCGTGGATTTGCTCCGGGCGCTCCGGTTTCCTCCGGCAGACCAAAAACATGCAGGTAAGGCAAATTGAGAGCACATTTGTCCACGACTGTGTTTGATGTGACTGTGTTGTATCGTTTTAAACTTAAAATTTGTGATGAATGAATGACCCGGGGGTTTAAGTCAGGACGTTAAAATTATCAATAAATAAATGGAGTTGAAAAAATAAAAAGAGTTGCATCTGGTTAGACTTGAAGATTAGTCTCTGAAACCTTTAGATCAGGGGTCACCAACCTTTTTGAAACTTAGAGCTACTTTTTGGGTACCGACTAATGTGAAGGGCTTCCAGTTTGATACACACTTGTGAAATCACACATTTATAACCTTTAATTACATGTTACTATTAATTATTAATTTTATATTGTAGTTTTCTAAGTTAAATCAATGCAAGTGAGATTTAAAAAAGTATAGCGACTTAATGCAGCTCACTGGTAAGTGTCACTACAATGAGCTATTTTTAGAACATGTTGTGACCCCTGGACTAGATGTTTCTGTGTCCTTCATTTATATCACATAATATCAAAACGTATTTCTAACTGAATGCAACTTTTGTGTTTACAGCCAAAGGAGCTCCAGCTTGTAACTCTACACCCGAAACTCACCTGATTAAACTTCCACTAGACTGTAAGCAGGGCGGAGAAAATCCCAGGTGGTATAACGCCGGCCGCTGTCCTCACAACAAGTGTCCCGGCTCACTGGATTTCGACCTTCGCTGCAGGGACGCGACCAATTTCTGCTGCAGTGTGAAGCAAATGGTGGCGAAAGAGATCGACTGCGGGAGTT
Source organism: Ammoglanis amapaensis (assembly GCA_028566735.1). Classification (NCBI taxonomy): domain Eukaryota; kingdom Metazoa; phylum Chordata; class Actinopteri; order Siluriformes; family Trichomycteridae; genus Ammoglanis; species Ammoglanis amapaensis. Next base: position 2,987,544 of record JAOUQU010000003.1, read on the forward strand.
ACGTTCTGCCTATCAAGGTCATCAGTGAGTGTGGCTGCCAGAAATGTGTGCAACCTAAAATTCTGGTACGGGGGAGAGTCGTAGCTGCGGACAACAACGAGCCCTTGCGGTTTGGACACATCTTCATGGGAAAGGAACGAGTCGGAATCACGGGATATCAGGGAGGCTTTACGATCCAAGTACCTGCTGATAGTCAGCGTCTGGTGGTGAACTTCGTGGATCCATCGCAAAAGTTCTTGGACACTCTGAAAGTGTTTATTTTTGATAAGAAAGGCGGTTCGGTTTACCACAGTGTAAAAGTGATGAAAAAACAGGAAGCGATTGATATTAATTCCACCGAGAGCAACACTATTTATCTGAGCGATATGAAGGGAGAGGATCCCATCGGTCAGCTGGTTATACCACCAAACTCCTTCCACAAAAACAACGGGGAGAAATACGACGGCACGGTTAAAGCAAGCGTCACGTTCTTCGATCCGCGTAACATCACAACAGCCGCCGCCATACCAGGAGACTTGAACTTTGTAGGGAACGAAGGGGACATTCTTCCTCTCCGGACTTACGGCATGTTTTCCGTCGATTTCAGGGATGAAGCAAACCAGGAGATTCTCGGCGCCGGCGAAGTCCAAGTGCTCTTCGATACGGAGCATGTCAAAATGCCGGAACACGTCCCTGCTATGAAACTGTGGTCTCTCAATCCAGACACGGGAATCTGGGAAGAAGAGGCCGACTTCCATCCGACTCAAGTGACCTCTGGAGGAGATGGAAGGACAAAAAGAGAGGAACGCACTTTCCTCATCGGAAACATGGAAATCCGGGAACGCAGGCTGTTTAACCTCGATGTACCTGAAAGCCGTCGCTGCTATGTCAAGGTCCGAGCGTACATGAGCGACAAGTTCCTGCCCAGCGAGCAAATCGAAGGAGTCGTGATCAATCTGATAAATCTCGAGCCGATGCCCGGGTACACGTCCAATCCTCGAGCGTGGGGTCGTTTTGACAGCGTGATCACAGGACCCAATGGGGCATGTCTGCCAGCGTTCTGCGATGCTCAGCGACCCGACGCGTACACGGCTTATGTAACTGCCACCATGGGGGGCGAGGAACTAGAAGCGGCGCCATCCATGCCAAAAATGAACCCTAACATAATTGGCGTGTCGAAGCCATATTTGGACAAGTTGGATTATCAACGCTCAGATCACGATGACCCTCAACTCAAGAAAACGGCCTTCAAAATAAACCTCGCCAAGCCTAATCCTAATAACCTGGATGAAACAAATGGGCCGATATATCCTTACCAGAGTCTAATCTCGTGTGAAAATGCTCCTGCCGATTCAAACCACTTCCGATTCTTCCGTGTAGAGAAGGACAAATACGAGTACAACGTGGTCCCCTTCCAAGAGGGTGACCTGACCACTTGGACTGGGGACTATCTCTCATGGTGGCCAAATCCTCAAGAGTTCAGGGCTTGCTATATCAAAGTTAAAATACAAGGCGAAGCCGAAGTCATGGTGAGATCAAAGAACTTTGGCGGTACACATCCACAGACCAGGGGGCAGTTATACGGCATTAGGGACGTCCGCAGCACCCGTGACTTGCACCACCCTAACACTTCCTCTGCTTGCCTTGAATTCAAATGCAGCGGAATGCTTTTTGACCAAGGTACTGTTGACCGCTCTCTCATCTCCGTGATTCCACAAGGCAACTGTCGAAGAATAAGCATCAACAGTCTTCTGCAGGAGTACCTCACGAAGCACCCACCACTTCTGCAGAACAACGAGTCTCACGCGTTCAGCATGTTAGCCCCCGTAGACCCGCTGGGACATAATTACGGAATCTACACCGTCACGGATCAAAACCCTCGTACGGCGAAAGAGATCGCCATAGGACGCTGCTTCGACGGAACCTCGGACGGGTTCTCCAGGGAGATGAAATCCAACTCCGGAGTGAGTCTGACTTTCAGCTGCCCGAAAAGAACTGTGAACCGGGAAAGTCTGTTTCAGCGCCTGCAGACGAATCCCGCACTGACCTTGTCACAAATGGCTCGGGACATGAGGCAGTCACAGGGAATGCAGGCCAGCAGAGGGACAGCACAGGTTGTACCGTATCCTTCTGGTCAACAGGGTAGAAGGCCAGGACGCAGACCCATGAGCCCTAGCGCCAGCAGAAGAAGACCCGCCAGATGGTCTCAACAAAGGCAGTAAAGCCGCCAAAGGTGAGTTTATTACAGAGATGGAAAGCAACTAATTCCATGGACTCAAATTACTGTAGTCGTATCTTTTAAATTATATTTTAAGATATGATCGCCTTTACTTCTCCCACATGGGAAACTAGAGTCTATAAAATTGCCTGTTTTATGGTAATAGTTTCTGTAGTTGTATGGTAATAGTCTGTAGTTACGACTACACTTTCACTGAACAACATTTATAAACACATTTATACACGATGTGTTTTAAAAAAATCACACATGACTTATGAATATTGGCGTGCAGCTTCTCGTCTGGATTTTATCCAAACGTAACCTCGCTACATCACCTCACTGCAGAATAAAATACCAGTGCTTACTAAAAAAGCCCAGACCAGACCAGACCCCAAATTTACCTTGAACATGTAATAAAAACCCAATGTCTGTCTGTCTATCTATCTGTCTGTCTATCTATCCATCTATACATAACTTAATCTGTAATTAATTATTTTGTCTTTTTGTCTCTGTGAAGGTCTTTGTGTAGATGCTGAATGAAGATATGGGAATCACAGAAATGATGATGATGATGGACATGACAAACTTGATCAACCTAGACGTGTCAAAAACTCAGTTTTTTCTGAGCCAATCCTCTTTTTATTTCAGTCCTCACTTTTACCCAAACTCAGTTTGTTAAAAACAATGAACACGCTGAATAATCTAAAGCGAACGGAACGGAGCATCACACACCTCCGGTCCTGTATTCTTAATGAACAAATCTATTTATTACAGGCAGATACCAGGCCAGTAAAAATCGTGTCTGCCGTACCGAACCGTTCAGTATTCAGAGAAGTGAGTTCAAATGAATCAGTTGATGGATCGCTTTCACACTCTCTTTATTTTTCTTCTCTCTAATGAGATTAGCCGGACTGACAGATGCTTCCTGCAATCCTGTAAAATATATTACCGTCGTAGACGACTTAGAAGGTTCGCTAATCTCACGGCCCATTTTTTTTTCCAAATTACCACAACAGTATCCCAGATGTTGCCCAGACATTTGTCAGTCTGACCAAAGTACATCAGACCATCGCCAAGGAAAGCAAATCTCACCGGTAGACTAAACTCATCCTGTGGAGAGAATCCGGAGACTTTGGTAACATAATAGCCCTTGATTCACAATTTGGACGTTTTCTCTATTCCAAACTACCTCCTGAACTTTTTTTTTTTCACAATGATACGGTTCAAAAACAAAATCGAGCAAATTGAAAACATTCAGATATAACAGTAAAGCAGCATGTTGAATTAAATCTTGTATATGTTTTTTTTCTTTGTCGGTGCCTGTGTGTCTTCTAAAGTGCAATAATTCTGATAAAGACTTGAGAGCTTTAATACAATTAAAAAAAGAAGAAAACAAATATATGTTAGGATTGTTAGGGCTGAGATACTCAAGTTGATGTCTGTGTATACAAACTCTATCATTAGCTTTAACGTACTGCTACCGAATCAAAGCACCTTTTCTTTCACTTTCGTCTTATTGTAATATTTTAACTTTATGGATTACTTTTTTAAATAATGTTTAGATAAAACTGCATTTTCCTGCAAGCACGTTGTAGTTACATTTTCAATTGAGCGTTTTGCAAGTGAATCCATGTACATGTGGTGCTCGCTTAATGTGTGAATAAAGTGAAGTTAGGATATCGATTTCATTATTTTACTGTAAAGTCATAATTAAGCGTCATTAACATCCGATAAGTGTTTTTTTTCTGTCATCAGGTGATAAGTTTGGTGCATCTTTTTAAAAATAATCCCAAAACATTAAATCTGGACCTGGAAGGATGACATTCCAATCAGTTCGTCAATTAACACCCCACTTGAAATATCTCTTTACTAAACAAATGAGACACACACGCTGGGCGAATACACTAAACATATGACTAAACAAGTCGTCAGACACACACACACACAGAAACAAAACAATTTCACTATTTTCAATTAAGTCAACGGCATGTAGACTGTGGAAGGAAACTGTAACACCCGGAGGAAACCCTTGCAGACCCAGAGAGAACATGCAAACTCTCCACAGAAAGCCAACTGACTTCTTGCTCTGAGCTGACAGTTGAAATAGTAACCAGTTAGTGTGATCTACGATACAATTAGTTCCCTTACAGAATCCACTTCTTAAGTTTTTTAAAAAAATATTTATATCAAAAATATTTGTAATGAAGATATTTCGATGTGATTTGTATTGCATGGTATTTCCCGTCTTCCAAGCTAAGTTATAAGCATAAAGTGCTCTTTGAATTGTTTGTTTACATGAAGCTGTAAATAAAGTTTCTTCCAAACACGTGTCACATTTCTTCTTTTTTATTATTTTGTGTTTTATTATTATTAAGGGTTTGGTTTTCAAAAAGAACAAAAGAACAAAATGTACATGATCCTTTATTACAAATATTTAGTACAGTCATAAAAAAGTATGTAATGAGGGGCTGGATTATTGTTCAGTGATATGGTTATGATGCCCAGCATGTTCCCCACATGACACATTGTGTAATAAATAACGACTATTTCTATTAGGAATATAAAACGTGATGTTGAAAGTCGGCCATGTGATGTATCCTAGTAAAAACATTGCCATTAAAACTTTACTTATTTTAATTACTTTTAAAACAGGAGCGCAACCCAGGTCATGCAAACCTAATCACACTGTACCATTAGTCCATCTTAATTTGCCCGTAAGAAATCACTACAGCAGATTACTGTGGTCAGACTAATTAGTGATTAAAAATCCGATATCACCCCAAACACTCATTATGACTTAGAACTGAGAAAAATCAATCAATACGTTTGAAGCATGTAAGATAACATCTTCAAATCAGCGGGAAAATATTCCAGGAGGCTCCCTAATGAAGCTCGAAGAAGATTGCCAAGAGTGTATAAAGCTATCACCATGGATTAAAGAATCGGGAAAAAAAACGAATACGAAAAATTATTTTGCTATATTTATAACTCTGCACAATATTTTCTACGTCTGATGTCTCCACTGTTGAGTGAAACATCGAAACTTATAAAAGATTAGAGCTTTCCAAGTGTGGCTCCAAACTTTAGACACCCACATACAAACAAATTCCTTGTATGTGCAAAACGTACCTGGTCAATCAAACTGATCCTGATCCTGATTCTGATTTATTTATTATTTCTGATGAAGAATGTTAAAACATGAACGATGTAAGTATAAGATGCTGCTTTGGAATCACTTTGAAAATGATTCCATTTCTGGACTTTCTGGTCATGAATAATCGTTTTGGTTTAAGAGCCAAAGACACGTTTTTTTCTATGTCCGATGAAAAATTAAAAAACGACTTTAAAGCGATGCAGTTAAACAGAACACATTCTATTGACTGAATTCGATTACCATAGACTAGATTTTGCATGTTAAAAAAGAAACAGACGAGTCCGTTTTATCACTAGCAAGAAAATACACAAAATACTTTTATGCTTTTATGAAGTCATTTGGTAAAGGGGTGGCGTTTAGTTACCCCCCCCCCCCCCCCTCAAAATACCTGTCAGGAACCTGTTCTGATCGTTTGGTTGCTTATTTAATACGATGTTAATCACGACGCTGATCCCCTGATGTACCGCCTCGCCAGCTGTTGCATTGAAATGGAATGACTGGCCGATTGGGCCAAAACTTACAGACTTTATGACACATTTTTCTTTCCGAAGTTCTGTAAAAAAAACACACACATCAAAGTTAATATTATAGGTAATAAAAGTTCATACGAAGTTCCTTGTGCCAGTATAAAGACGACGACGAGCTGTGTGGATGGTATTTCTTTTCTTTTTCTACTTCTGTTTGTTTTAGGGTCAAAAATACAACATATAGACAAAAATATGTGGACACCTAACAATGAGGAAGTAATTTAGGAAGTAAACCAATAAAAATGTGCAGTTGGCATGGCAGTTGGCATGGTGCAATAGTGGGTTTAAGAAGGTTTTTCTATCCATCCATCCATCATCTAGTTTTACCACCATTCAATCCTGTTTAGGGTCATGACGGAAAACATTGGGTGAATACACTAAACACCTGATCAGGTCACAGAGACAAACACACATACGAAAACTTCATCATCTCCAATGAACCTGAATGCATATCTTTGGGTTGTATGAGGAAACCGGAGTACCCGGACAAAACCCACGGAAACATGGAGAGAAAATGCAAACCCTGCACAGGAAGTCCAGGATTGCCTTTTCTTAGAATCAATCCCAGGACTGGATGAGCGATTACCCTTCAGTATTTTAATTTTAAAATAGCATTAAATGTCTAATTTGTAGTAAAGATGTTTGGGAAGGAAGCAACCAAACACCCACAGGCACCGTTACTGGCGCTGGTACAAACGTGGAGTGTTTAGTATTTAATGATATGGGAAACGAGGGCTGATAAACTGCAGCTGTTTGTTTGTTTTGGAGGATTTACGCATCACGTTTACACTTTGGTTACATTATTGACAGGAAATAATTACTCGGTACATGAAGATTCATCAACTCAAGTTCTATTAAACACAATTTATAACAAATATCTCTTTGACGCCATGATTATAGTCTGTTAAAGGAACCCACACAGTCACATGCAAAGTCATTTACATCACATTCAACAGATGCATTTATCCTGTGCCTTAGTCTGTGCAATAAGGGCCTCGCGCAAGGGCCCAACAGTAACAATCGGGCAGTAATGTCCTTTGGATTACTAGTCCTGATCCCTAACTACTAGGCCATGCCACATAAAACCCATAGGACCCAAACCGCCACATATGGAGTTGTGCACCAGATAGTGAGTCCTTATACTTTTGTCCACATCGTGTACATCTGGATCAGGGCACGTTACTTAAGTAATTTACTTACTTACGAGTCCCCCTTTGGGAACACCGGACACAATATTTTCCCCCTAGAGCAAGCTGAGCTCATCCATCACCAGCATCCATGTGTTCCCACTAAAAATAAGTCTGTTGTTCTGGCAACGGAGCAAACACCCACTAACGCATAACGGAATGACACGATCAATCATGACTATCTCACTCCCCCTAAAATATGGAATTCATTACGATGAATATAAGACAAACAGACATTTTATTAAACCAAAGACCTCGCTTAAGAACATTTTTGCAATTTCTCTGCTACTGAAAATGACTGAACGGAATCAAAGGAATCAAAGACCCACCTGCTTTGTGTTGAACGAGGACGAGTTCTTCGTTATAACTCAGGACTTGGAAATTTAGAACAGCATCCATCATCCACTCACTGCTTCTCTCATCAGGACATGATTGGGTTGTAGAGCAGGAAATCAAATCCAGCTTTGAAACTTGGTCAAACTAAAAATAAAAAATAATAAAAAGTTCGCCTTTGGGAACCTGTTTAGGGTTCAACCTGCGGTGATAATGATGTGGAGAGTCTAACGGGGTCAGTGGGTTACTACAAAGAAGAATAAACACTAAACACTACAGCAAGCAAACAGTAATAAGACAAAAGAGCAAAAAAAACAGTGTGTCAGGGTTGGTTTCCTCTGGGAGCTCCGGGGTCCTCCGACAGTCCAAAAACCTGCAGCCAAGTTATGATGAATAACACTACAGTTATACTATCTACCTACTAGAAGTGTACTATAGTGTGGGCAGTGATGGCTTAGTGGTTAAAGATCAGAAGGTTGCTGGTTCAAGCTCAACTTCCACTAGGTTGCCACAGTTGGCCCCCTGAGCAAAATCCATAACCAACAATTGCTCAAAATGGTGTAAAGGTACTTTGGATAAAGGTGATGTAAGGTAAATCAAGCTACCAAGCCTGGATAAATAGGGAGGGTTGTGTCAGGAAAATGCAACTGGCGCAAACAAATATCCATCCATTGATTAAATAGTCGTAATACTGCTTAATCCTACTTAAAGTCACGTTGAGTGAATAAACTAAGCACCTGAACAGGTCACCAGGTTTGTTGCAGAGAGCAAACAGAGAGCAACTTCTGTATCTCCAATTAACCTGACTGCATGTCTTTAGACTGTGGGAGGAAACCAGCGTACCTGGAGGAAACACACGGACACGATGAGTACATGCAAACTCCACACAGGAAGAGAAGCCAAAGATTGCTTTACTCGGGAATCGAACCCGGGACTTCTGTCAACCACTAGGCCACAGTGATGCCCATCAAATAAACAAATTAAACAAACAAACAAACAAAAAAAGATTCACTACCAGAGCTTTGTTGTTTAGATGAGAAACTGGGGCACAGCTTGTTTCTCGCTTATTACACTGTAAACATTTTAATGCACTTTAAATAGAATTCATTCTGGTTTCAAATGTTTGATATTGTGATGATTTAGAAGGATGAGAAATGAAACTCTGGAAGCGCGTCTGTGTTACTTCATGCATTGTACTAGCATATAAATGACTGGTCATGATGTGCATTCATTCATTAGTGAATGGTTACATGTTTCCTGCCTCCCGGTACTTTTTTTTTTACTTTTGGGAAGATAAATAAAAAGTCATTTGTAGGGCTGACCGCAATTAATCGATTATTCGTTGGTCGACCGAAAAAATTACTAGTCGGCCAAATTCCATTGGTCG
>JAOUQU010000003.1:3002020-3012896 GCA_028566735.1 Ammoglanis amapaensis
GGAGGAAACCGGAGTACCCGGAGGAAACCCACGCTGACACGGGGAGAACGTGCAAACTCTGCACAGAAAGCCCCCGGGCCGACCCGGGAATCGAACCCGGGACTTCTTGCTGTGAGGCGACAGTGCAGAACCACTTAACCACTTATCATATATACCACTATATATATATATATAAGGTGGTCCGAGACACGCCTTAATGGTCTCCTACATAACGATGGTGCACTTTTCAAACTTACAAAACACTACAGGCACTAAACGGTCGCCATCGTAACTCAAAGGAGAAAGGCGGGACTTTCGACCGCGCCATACACACAGGCTCTCGCCGAATCAGAAGTGGAAGGTCGACGGCTTCGTATAAGCATAAGTAGCGTTAACGTTCATCCGTTCCGTTCTGAGAGAGCACTTACTCGTGAAAGTGTGTAGTACAACTCGTGTAGTGTGTAGCCACTCTGAGCGTACATAAGTGTGCGGTCCGAGACATGCCTTAACGGTCTCCTACATAACCATGGCGCACTGAACGGACGCCAATATATTGACGTTATAGCTTTTGTCACGTAGGTATGATAGCGTCCGTGTAGTGCACACAGTTCAGTTACTTTCAGTGAAAAGTACGCACACAAAACAGTGCTGGAAGTGTAGGTACACAATTTAGGATGCACCTTCAGACTTTATGTATGTGAATAATGTAAACAAACCCAGTGCTGCTTATTATTACGGCATTAGATCGCTCATTGTGACATTATAATCATTATATTATCTGTGTACGATCTGTACTTTCACTTTCCCACTGAAACAGGAAGACGTCGTCGTCGTCGTCGTCTACCCCCAGCACCCCCCACCCCCGCCCCGACCGATCAGCGCTCTGTTAGCACAAATCAGTTCTGATGAAAAAGAATGTAAATATTATCTTCACACAAACAGAACTCTGGATGAGATAAAGGTTTTTCTGAGAAGGCGGTGCCGAGGGCCCGTCCTGGATTTAGCGCAGCATGTTCGAGCTCATGTTTTTCTGAAATTCATTTCTCTGTGTGTGTGTGTGTGTGTGCGTGTGTGTGTGTGTGTGTGTGTGTGTGTGTGTGTGTTTGTTTTACGTCCTCGGCAGCTGCTCCGTCTCGCTCTCCCTGTGCGCGAAATGACGTCAAAGCAGGACGATTCTCGGCGGCCCCGCCAGGGCTCATGCTTTCGCTAGGTTACCATGGCAGCAGCAGCAGCCACTTCCTGCCCATGTGAGGTTTCCTGTGTTCATTCACTTTTCTGCATGTGTGTTCCTCGGCTGGGCTGCAGATCTACACCGCATCATAAAAGGGTCAGGACGTTCTCACGCCGCCCTGAGTCGAACCCGAAGCTCTTTTCTCTCTACGACACCCGGATGATGCGGAGTGGTAAACACTGGAGATGAACCCAACTAGAAGGGAACGTTCTGGAAACCTTTGCCTAACGTTTCGCTAAAGGACTCTTAATGTTATGGGCAAACGTTCTCACAATAACATCACGACAACGTTCTATAAATCGTTCTATCAAAGTTAGTTCAATGAATGTTCATCCATCCATGCAACCATCCGTTATTTAGTTTTACCACACTGGGTTAATACACTTAACACCTGAACAGGTCACCAATCTACTGCAGGGTATAGACACACATACACACACACACACACACCACACATGACAATTTCAGTATCTCCATTGAATCATTACACACTGGGAGGAAATCCACACAGACACCAGGAGAACATGCAACTCTCACACCAATGCACCGTGGCTAGGGCTGCCCTACACACCAGACACAAGTACTCACTGCCGCCCCCTAGTGTGTCTTCACTTGTGAGTGTAAAACCATACCAGAAAGGAATTGTAAATTCTATATTGTAAAATCTGCACTGTTTACTTTCTTACTTTTTAACAGTTAATTCATCACTAAGCGTTCTAACGTCACGTTTAACACTTTACATTCATGACGGGACCACCGTAACCGTAAACCGAAGCTGTAAGTAAACTTTTAAACTAGAGATTAGAACCAATCACGTCATCATGCTGAAGATAAAAAAAAGATTTTTTTTGTTTGCTCATCTGGTTAAGGTGCAAAAGTAAAAAGTGTTTAACAACTCTTTCAGTATGTGTAAGATTGTTGTGTTTTCCATCGAATAAAACTTCAAAAAAGTGTAAGATCTTGCAAATGTGGCAACCACAGACCGAACGCACAAGTGCAGAGCCAAGCAGCCTTCCTGAAAATGTCTCGACTTAAAGCCTTTATTCTTTTTAGACCTTATTCTTATTTACAGCCACCTTGTGATGCTTTACAATCTTACCAACCGTGTGTGTGTGTGTGTGTGTGTGTGTGTGTGTATGGAGACAGAAAAAAGTGAGGCAAGCAATGATGTTTCCTGAAAGTACATTCATTTATTTCATAACCTTTAGCTTTTAGGCATGTTAAGCAGTCACTTCTTACTACCCGGTCCAGTCAGATATCACTTCTGCCTCTTTTTTATTTAAAAAAAAACTGTTTTTGAAACTGAAAAGAATTTATTTCTCGAACGGGAATTAGCTGCACGTCCTCAGAGCACCGTGAAGAGTTCCAGGGGGTTTCGGATCGACTATCGGATCTAGACTTCAAAACGATCCCCCCCCCCCCTTCACCCCCGGCAGAAACATGATGAAATCAACACGATTTCTTTCAAAGCGGGGAAATGTAGTAACCACTCGTTTTTTTGAAAAGTTTTGTTGAACCCATAACCAAGTAAGAATCCGGCCTACCGCCTACTCGCACAGGGTCACAGTGGGGTGCGAGACGTACCCTGCATGGAGCATCATTATCCGGGTTCGGGATAATTCGATGTCTCCAGTTTATCTGGCTTAAATGAACATTTCCGACTGACATGATTACAATTTGATCGTGGTTATGTAACGTTTATAGAACGTTTACTAACGTCATAGAGAGAACGTTTGCTCAAAAACGTTAGGAGAACTCTACGTAACGTTAGTGAACGTTGTGAAAACGTTTCCTGTTACATGGATCCTTGCTCAACTATTGTTTTTGGTCTGTTGGTCCTACTGACTGTAAAGGTGCTTGATGACCATGTCTGCAATATTCTATTGTAATTCTAACTGAACACAAACACATACAGCGAGGAGTCCCGGGTTCTACGAGTTTTCATGTTCTACACGGGGGATAAGAGGTGGAGGGGGCTGATGGGTAAAAGTATTGAGTATTAATTCTTGAGGCTGGCTTGTGGCTGTGTGGGTGAGCGCATGTGGCTATATGTGACGTCTTCCAGCCAGCCTCTGTACCAGAAATGGCATCACCACTCATATGATAAAGAAGCGCATTATGCGGCAGGGTGACTTTAATGACCCTTTACCTCGACTTAAGAGGGTCGGATCACTCATATGTTATGGGAATTTGCAAGTGGGAGGAAGGAACTGTGTGTTCCTACACGTTATTTACATATCAGGGGGTCCATGCAGCAAACGCAACCATGGAATCCTGACTGTGGATCATGTTCGAGGTTGTGTGTGTGTGTGTGTGTGTGTGTGTGTGTGTGTGTGTGTGTGTGTAGTGATATAGTTAGACAGCTGGAACAGCAGGACAAAGATCCCGTGTGATCCTGCACAGTCTGAGCCCACCAAAGAGAGAAAAAAAATGTAAATGGCATTAAAGGTTCATTCAGCTGAAACAGCTGCACAAATAAAGTCTATAAGACATTTCAAACAGATCACCATGTTTCTGTTTACTGCACCGGGATCGAGAGAGAGAGAGAGAGAGAGAGACAGACAGACAAGGAGAGAGAGACAGAGAGACATAGATAGAGAGACAGACAGACAGACAGACAGACAGAAACAGAGACGAGGATGTTTTCACAAAGAGGAACAGTCCTGTACACCCACTAGCACTCTCACTGTGTGTGTGTGTGCGATGTATGTTTGATATGTGTGTGATGAGTGTGTGTGTGTGTGTGTGTGTGGTGTTTGATGAGTGCGTTATTTGCTAAATGTGCGTGTGTGTGCATGTTTTTCTGTATGTGTGATGTGTGCATGTGTGTTTGAAACGTGTCTGTGTGTGTGGTGTTTGATGAGTGCGTTATGTGCTTAATGTGTGTGTGTGTGCGCGCATGTTTTTCTGTATGTGTGATGTGTGCATGTGTGTTTGATGAGTGTGTGATGCATGTGTGCGTGTGGTGTTTGATGAGTGCGTTATGTGCTTAATGTGTGTGTGTGTGTGTGTGCACCCTGCAACAGACTGGTGACCTGTTCAGGTGTTTAGTGTATTCATCCACACTGTGCCACACCGTGACCCTAAATAAGATTAAGCGTTGATGAGATGATGGATGATTAGAAAATTAATATTAGTCTATTTATGAGTCTAAAATTAAATATTTCATAACCCCGCGTTGACGCCTCTGTTTAAATAAAAAGGTGTTTATTTATGTTTATTGTTTACTGAACTTACTGTTTACTCGGTTTGTTTTAGACTGATCCTAACTGGAGTCAGTCCTAATGGAGTAATCGTGCTTTCACTTGAGTAAAGTAGTCGAGTCCTCTGCAAACGTGAATGCGAGTCACATGACGTGAGTTTTATCTGCATCCTGTAGCACCCGCTCTCCCGACAGAGGTCAAACCCAAGAAACCGTTTAGCCGCCGTGGATCTGTAGATCTGGTTTAGCCGCCGGTCGAGAGGCCTCGGCCGCAGCCTCGTCTCTGTTCCTTAACGCGGAGTTTCGATTTCGATGGTGTTGCAGCACTAACGCGACTCTCTTCTCAGCAGAATGTGGAGGCAGATGCAGCGACGCTGCAAAACTCAGACGCCTGTTCTGGGAAACTCAACTGAAATCATAGTATGACTGGAAACTCCGCACCTCGCGTGTGGAGAGATCTGATACACTGTGAGATACCTTCAACACGTGTGGCTGCTCCTGCCCACGGGCTCGAGGACGCTGATGGTCAAACACAACGAAGGGCTTCACTTTACGGCACAAGGAGACGTTTTGTTCATCTTTTATTTTAGACAGTTGCTTTTAAGATCTTTGACTTCCTATCACAGTACCCCCACCCCCTCCACACACTCACCATAAAGGCTATTTAATGTCTCCCATTAACCCGTAAGAAGAAACCCAACCGAATGCCCAATTAAGATCCCTTAAAAAATATATATGATACTCTCATGATACGATATCACTATATCATCAAACACCGGAGGATTTAGCAGAGATCGTTTCCCAGCTCAGCGAAGAGTCGTAATGATTTGTGCTTATTCATCCCGACTTAAAAGTCAGTCTGGCGCATGACAGACGACGAAAACTTCCAGCATACCAAAAATATAAGCTTTAATTATCTTCCTCTCCCTGTTATTACGGCAACATGAATCTGTGTTCGTTCTCCTTCAGCTCGATGAATGGTTTCCCCTCCTTCGCCAGAGGATATGTTTTTACTCCTTTGAGAAGCTTATTTAGATTAAGCAAGAGCACCAGCACTGCGTCTGTATTATATTTAAAAGTGAAAAATTATGCAAAAAATCTTTTTTGTTCATGTTTTTGTATTTCCATCAACTCCAAGGGTGAATAAAATCCATCCGTCCATTATTACCAGTTTATAATAGCATGTCGACCGTCATGGTTTCTGTAGTATTGTGATGTAATAACGACCCGATTTGCATCGTTACCATTAATCACACTGTTAAACCTTCACCACAACTTAACCTGCTAGATTAGTTGCAGGTTTACAGTTCGGCTGTTGGATTTTTTAAAAAAGGTTTTTTATTAGCGCGAACTTTTACGGCCACTAAACGGCCGACTGCTCTGATAACCACGGTCATGTAAGTATAAATATCGACGTTCAAACAATGACCCTTATGGCCGTATGAACGAGCGAACGATCCAATACAGCTACCGGTTCGAAACACGGTCAGTCTGTAAACACGGTCCAGTCAGTTTCTAGCTTGTTCGTTTATGAAATCAAAGCGTGATTTGTAAAAAACATAAAAGAGGTGGCGCGTTTCCAGCAACAGCTCATTAGCATCATCCGAGCTCAAAACGGGCTTAAACTAGTAAGGTGGAAGTGAATGTGTGCAAAGAGCTTCCTGGACATGTTAAGTAGAGTCCATAGACCCGTTCCAACCTGTTCTACCTTTTAAAAATACGTTTAAATATAGAATTAGTCCACTTATAATAAGTTTCGACCATCATCGTTCTGTTCGATCAATTAAAAATACACAGACAAGAATAAATCTGCTTCGTTTCAATTTATTACCTAAAAAAGAAAATGTCCTATCACAAGTCACACTGAAATGTATTGCTTAAGAAAAAAATATATATATTCAGATACTTTCTTGTATTGTTTTTTTTTTTAACTTAATTATGTCCGTTATATTCCACAAAAACAAATCGAGGCTCTTTGACGGCCCCCGTTCACCTTCTCCCAGTTTAAAAAAAAGACCGCACAAAGAAATACATAAGTCAATAATTCACAGTTACCATTTTGGTTTTATAAATTAATACAGTCACACATGTGCTACACCGGTCTATAGCTAGAACATTGTATTTTTGACTCTTGTCATTTACCTTTAATTGTCGGCTACAAGAAAGAACAGGCAACTTAAACGATGTGAACTTTTACCAGACTGGATCTGAAACCCTCCCTCTCCCCTCGTGTCGAACAGCAACACAAGTTTAAATCGTTGCAGGGTTTTTTCTCTCTCTCTTAAAAAAAAATGACACACACACACCGAATATATTTCATAAATATATGGAAATAAAAAAAATGCTTGGGATGGGATTGGGATGGTTCGGAATCTGTCGGTCCTTTGAAATCTCATGAGGAAGGAAGTGCATGTAATAACATCTTAGTCAGGGCACTTTGTCGCTGTAGCACTACAGTTAATCCTTCCCTAATGATACATATGAATTATTTCTACTATTATTATTACTTTTCTTTACAACTTTTTAGTCAGTGTGTTGTTTAAGGACTTCAAGGACGTAGAACATCGAATGGAACGCGTGAGTGAGTTCACACAATTCAGGATATTGTCGTTCATTTTGGGTAGTGCCGATCATTTGAGAATGAAACAAAAACGAATGAACACCAATCGAACCTCTACGACAGTTTGGTTGGTGGTACCTCTGGAAGGACCTGGAATAATGGGTACAAATTCTTCCCCAACGGGCAATTTTAAGGCACAGAAGCCTTGACATACTAGAGCCTCCACCTTTAAGAAACGATTGCCCAATGAACAGGAGGAAAACATTTGGACAAAAAGCGCGCACACACACACAAATGATAGACGACGATGACGACGACAAAGACAAAAATCCACCCGAAATTTTAAATCAGTCCCGACCCCTACCCCCATCCACCCACCCCAAAGTCCACAAGTTTGAAAGTTAAGGCCACTTTAAAAAAAAAATCGGTTTCATTCAGACAGGTAATCTCATTGCAAACTCGTCGAGTGCAATCGCGGTTTTTAATCGTTTTTTTTTGTTTACTTCTTGGAAAAAGGGTGTTGAGTCAGTAGGGGGCGGCAGGGGATTGGGGTGTGGCGTACGCCGGTCCTTCCTCTTCGCTGAGTCCTCGACAGCTGGATAGATCCCAGTTTAGCGGAGAGAGAAATGTTCAGAAGCTCATTACAGTCCCGGAATGATCCATAAACACTGTAGAAGAAGAACGAGGCGTCGTCCTGCCCTGGGTTTTGCTTCGCCACCGATATGTAACGTCTCTTCGTATTAAAAAGCCAGGCAAACCCTCTCCCCGACCCCCACAAATTCATTCATGCATTTTCTTTTAAAGCACCTGTTATTCATTATGTGAGTTCATTTGTTTTTTTTCCCTACAAAAGAAATCGCCTAATTTACACATTTGCATGCAGAGTAAGAGTCCAGTGTAGCAGCAGACCGGTGGGTCTGTGGAAGGCCTAATAATTAGATGTTAGTGCATCTAGGCGTGAGGCACTATCGAGCAGGTGAAGATGACGGCTGCTGGCCCGCGGGCCTGTTGTTTTCTTTCCTCGATCTAACGGACAGGATGAAGGGCCTGAATAAAGGCAATTACGTAGGCCGTCACTTATGAGCAATTTGCAAAAGCGTTTTCCCGAAAGAGATCATTATGCAGACAAGCCCGGATGGTCTGTATACGTGAGGATGGCCTTCGAACCTTTTGCACATGCCAGTGTCGACTTAATGTCCAGGATTCTAAACCGGCCTTTGTGCAGAAGATTCTTGCTTGAGTAATAATCGAATCAAAGAAGCTAAAAATAAAATAAAAAAGCATTTCAAGCATCCGAACAACAATTAGATATAAAATCTGTGTTCGCTTGATGCTCGTTTGCTGCGTTTTAATCTTTAAGCCTTAATAAGTGACAAATAAAGGTAAAAAATTGACACTAACTGAGCAAGGTCGGGTTACAGAATTGAGCTTTTCTTTCAAGCATTAGGGTGAACCGTAACTAAAGCACATGACGGACTGACTGTATTTATTTTTAAGGAATCGAGCACCGCAGTTCCAGAAGCGGTTTCGTTTAGTTGCTTCGTGAAGTGTTGAACAGTCCAAAGAAACGACGGTCAAAGCAAACCTCGCTAATATCTGCGACTGATTTTTTTTTTACCGAATGACTAATAAAAATGTGCCGTTACCTGATATTTATATTCACTAGATCATAATTTGTAAAAGAAAGAACAATTGTTAAACATGCCGATCCAATCAAAACATCAGAGCGTTATTCGCATTATTCATTTGGTATCTTTTTTTTTATTTTTTATTTTTTTACATCAGATGACCTTGCTGTTCTAACCCTCCCCTATTTAACCGGGCTTGGGACCGGCACTACAGAAATGCACTGGTTTATGCATCCCAGCCTGCATTTTTGTGTACTGTTGGAGGAAACGCACACAGAAAGAACCCAGACCGCTCCGCCCCTGGGGATTGAATCCAGGACCTTCTTGCTGTGAGGTGATGGTGGTGCTACCCACCAAGCCACCGTGCCGCTTAGACATGAGAAGGAAACGTGTGGTTTACGATATAGGTGAGCTGTTATTTGTTTCATGGTAGTTTGTGTGTGTGTGTGTGTGTGTGTGTGTGTGTGTGTGTGTGTGTTAGTACACCAGTCTGCTTCGATGCTGATCATTGTACCTTTTGTCAAGTTTCAACCATCTATTGAAAGTCTATGAAAACGATATGTGCAAAAAAAGATTAAACCTGAATGCTAAGTGGGTAATGCTACATATTTGTGTGTCAAAATAGTAAATCGATTACTAACAAACAAAGAAATAAATCGCCATTCGAGATTTCCGTCATGGCTTGAAAACTAAATGCCCCAATGGGAAAGAAAACCTTTTTTTTCTGATCTTGTGGTAGTTGCAATTGCCCCGGTTGGATTTCCATCCCTGCGTGCACCTTTGTAAAGGAGAAAATAAAACCACACCAACACTATTAAAGTCTTGTGATGTTGCTTTCTTGATCGAGTTAATTTCTGCCGTTCGAGAAAACAAAATGAGTCCGTTTCATAATCAGACCGAAGAGCAAAAGGTCAGTTTGACTTCCTTTGTGAAAAGCGTCTGAAAGGGAAGCAGAGAAAACGCTGGCGGCTTTTTCATTCAGTCAACGCCGATCTCGCACGGTTCCTGGTCCTGTACATGAACTCCGTGTGCGTGCGTGCGTGCGCGCGTGTGTTTGTGTGTGTATTCCCGTCTCAGGCCATGATGAACTCGGACTTCATGTCGGCCTTGACGTCTGGCTTCCACACGGAGTCGTCGAAGTCCAGGTCGAGCGAGCCGTCGCTGGACATGCTGCTGTTGCTGTTGCTGCGTCCGGCCTTGCGGTTCGGGAGCCACTGGTAGGGGGCGCGAGAGTCCCGACGGGCTTTTCTCCGTAAACGCTTCTGTTGCATCAGCAGCTGCAGACGCTCCACCTTACAGCGCGTCGCCCGGTTCTCAGTCTGCCGCAGACGGTCACCTGTGGGAGCAGATCGGCTCAGATTTAGAACCTCGTGTAGAATTTATTGTCATTCTTGTTGTACCATGAAACTTCGCTTGGTAGTCTGGCACCAATAAAAGATTAAGACTTAAAATTTATAGAAATATAATTGTTCAAATATATAGAAATATAGCGGGATTGTGCTCTTTAATATGCCATGAAGTAAAAACATCACAAACGTGCAGCCAGTGAACGTAATAATGCAAGCTATAGTGTTTCCAAAGTGCACACACACACTCACTATCTGATCTGAGCACCGAGTGTTTTATCATCCTGCTCCATTTCCTTATCGGATTGCTGGGATGCGACCTTGAAAGAAAAGACCAGAAGGACTTATAGCTGCAGTCACCAAAGGCGACTCGGTAAACCGATTTTTTAACGCACCCCCACAATCCACTCGTCAGTTTGCATCGCGTAATGAATTGAACGCGGCGGTGTACCTACTTGAGAAAACGGCAGGTTTTTATTCATTCCTGAGCATCAGACCGCAACCTTAAATCCGTTTATAAATATATTCATAGGTAGGGAAAGAAAAACGTAACCGCAATCTATTCGCTCGCTCCATTAGGATCTTTTCCAGAATTAAATAATGAAATAACATGCAAGGATGTCGATAATCCGGAGCCCGGACCATCTTTCACTGGGTGCGTTCCACCTCAAATAAACACACATCTACACACGTATACACACACACACACACACCGGCAGCAGTAGCTTTTAACAGGGATCGATGGCAAATTAAAAAGACCTATTGATTAAACCTTAGCTCGAGTGCGGCAATCCATCTCCAGGCGAGGACGCGCCTATTGGCTTTCAATAGAAAATGCAAGCGAATGGAAATTGTAAGCGAAGCAGGCCAGTTCCCCCTTCAATCTGACTGATCGCATGCCCCCCCCCCCTTCATTCCTCCGTCACTGGG
>JAOUQU010000003.1:3033724-3044791 GCA_028566735.1 Ammoglanis amapaensis
ACAAATAATAATATTGCTGTAGTTTACACATTTCTTTGTATTTTCTTCAATAATTTTTTTGGTCGAATGTTGGTTTTTCCTGTTTATATAATAAAATGTCTATAAATTGTATAAAAAACTCAGAAACTTTAGGACTGCGTAATAAAATAAGAACTGTGTTTGCATCATGACTGCCTGCATAACACACTTTAAAAGGTTCTGTTTGTCAATCGTATTTTTTTTTTTGAAATAATTCTTTTCCCCAAGTATCAGATCTGCATAAAATTACAACTTACTTAGATGTTTTATGTTTGCATTTTATTATACACTTTGGTAATATTTACTGTAAACTTTTAGTCATGTTACTGGTGTTGATATGTTTGACCACCACCTTCGTCTTCTGGGCAGATGGTTGCTGATTAAAGGCGTTTTTAACAAGCTGTTTCTTAACAAGTGTTTAATACTAGGGTTCCATCATGTTTTTTTCTGTAATAAGTCTTCTGTACCCTTTACTCGTGTACGAAACCCCAAATTTTGCTAAGCATTTTAATACGCCAGACGATTGCAGCTTGATTTTGTTGTTGTCTGGTACACAATTAAAGGATTTAATCTCGGCGCATTCTCAATATTACTGGTCAAATGAAGTGTTCGAATCTAAATCGTTCTTATTCTTACATGTTGATTTGTATTTTATTAGGACCAGGTTATTGTTGAAATCTTTTTCACCCAAAGCAGCAGCTGAATAAAATGTCAGCTTCTGTTAATCCTCACCTAATCAGCTTCTTATTTCAAATTAGGCAGGGTTGGATCCTGTTCATTTAACAGCTGAAGTAAACCTATACTTGTGCCAACACTTATCAGAGTGCAATTAAATGCCACTCAAATTAGTTTCCAGCGTCAGATTGATTCACACATGGTCACCTTTCTCTTAGAATTATTTTTTTATATTTATAATAACAACAATGGTAATGTGTCATTCTTAATTTCTGTTACTTCGTAGCATACACATGAGATAAATGCCACAAAGGACGACTTTATCGTTGTCATGTTTGATTTAATTGAATGCTGTAGCAGCAGAAATATAAAAGTTCCTGCATGTCTTCTGTCTGCACTGCTTGGAAATTGGGTCAGCTAAAGAATGCAAGTTTTTATGTAGAGGGGTTCGCTTTGTTAACTCGGCGGTTGTTTTGCTCGTAGTGGACGAAGATTGGATTAAGCGAGCACAGTATTCTTGCTTAACATCGTTTTTCCATTGTGGTTTTGAATTGGGAAGTAAATTTTCCTTTTGATTTTATATATCCTGTTTAAACCAGCTTTTCTTGAGCCTGTTGTAGGACTTAATTAGCAACGTGCCCATCTGGAGAGCAGATTGAACTCTTCCACTTATTTAATTAAATGATCATTAGTTGTAGGGTCATTATTGGGTTAATATTTTCGACGGAACACAACAGGAAATGATTGTACAACACATCAGCGGGTTTGTGCAATGGTTTGTTGTCAAGAACATGTTCCTGTCTAGGGCTCAATTATTACGGTTAGACTTTAGATTTAAATGCTGATTTATGAGTAAATTAATGTTTGGGTGAATCATGTAATGAGTAGTTTTCTGTTTCCATACAGGTATTTTATTGGCACTGATGAGTCCTCTTCGATCTTGATGTCATCTAAATTAACTATTTTGAATATTACTTTTTAAGGAATCAAGCTAACTAGCATTTATACAGGTCTCCAGATCCCTGGTACTATGCGGCACGCTTGCTGTGCTGCCCAACCGTAAGGGCTGTGCTGTTTTGTCTGACCATCTGTCAAACTGGTTCTTGAATACTGTTGCATTCTGTTAGTTTAGCGCACCACCACTTAGATTGGGGTTCGTATATCGGCAGTCTGACCATCTACACATGCGTCTACAGAATTCCTCTTGTATGTAAAACACTTATCTGAGAGATGGTGTCAACAGTGATCCATTCTCCACCTCCAAATCAATATTCCAGTGCAGCTGATCAAGCCTCAGGGCTCGTATCTGTGGATAAAAGTTGAGCCGTTTTTCATTTTAAAAGGCTCTCGGTAATTTGTACTTTATAAACTGCTACGCCAAAACTACGTCTTCTACATTTACAATTTATTTCGTTGTGACCGAGCTTCTGCATAGCCTGACCTCCGTCTCTAACTATGCATCGGAACACATTAATGTATTGACAATTATTGAAGGATCATAGCAACCATTGTCTTGCAAATTAAGTTTATTAATGTGTGAACCAACTGTCCAAAGATTTATCAATTAAAAAGAAGGTAAAGTTGATCTATTTATTGAAATTTCAATTAACGTTGTTATTTTACACAATCATGATTTTTTTCATTTCATTTGCGATAGTCTGATGAAATGATATTAACACCCGGGTTGGTTCAGGCATTATGAATGCATTACAGTGTCAGTATTTCAATGGTTCCTGGTTCAACTGGGGCGTTTATATTTATGTTCGTGTGAAACATAAAAGAAAACAAAACTTGGCTACCTGTAGTGCGCAAATATTCTGTTTTATTTCACTGCAGGGAAGAAAAACACACCCTAGTTTAGATCTCTGGACATTCATGTGAATGTTCTGATATCAGCTGGATGCATGTGCTTCCAGGTTCTTCGCTTATATTGTTCTCAGATCAGAGAATTTCTATGGAAACGTTTCCACTGTGTTTTCACGTCAACTTATTGTTGTGGATATTTTTAATCAATTAGTTTTTCACGTTGTTTTTTTTTTTTTGCTATTTGTCAGTTCAATGTCACTTTTTGTTTCGTCTTTACATATAATATACTGTATCATTTTAATCACTACATATTTGCTGTTAAATACTTTTTAACATCTGCTTATACTTTTTTATTGTATTTTGGGCACCATATGATATTACAAATAAATGCAATCCAGAATTTCGACTTTCATTATGAAGCACAAAATCGAGCTGCTTTAACTTGATGTTCTTTTATGCTTTCGTTCTAATGACCTCTTTTTGTGTTTCTTTTTGTCCTGTTTATTTCTCATTTGCCGTTACAATAACTCCTTTCCATATCACTTCAATAAATCGTCTTTTTTAACTGATCATTTAATTCCTGGCACACATGCTCACAACTGTAATTTAGCTGGCTTTATCAAGTCGCCCATGTCTCAGATAAAGTTAGAAGGTGACAGTTCTGTCATGCACTGTGAGGTGGTAGGAAACCCCATCCCAGAGGTTCAGTGGTGGTTTATAGAGGGCGACGAGCCCAATGAAACCTCCTCACAGCTCTTCGATGGAGCCCGACTTGGTTACGTGCACATCAATACCACCTACATAAAACACGCTTCCAGTTCACTGCACCTCTTCGACCTTACGCTCAACGACACGGGGCTTTACGAATGCCGCGCCTCCAACGACCCTGATCGCAACGCTTTGAGGACACGGCCCAAAATCAAGTGGATCCGTTCACAGGCTAATGTTATTGTTTTTGAAAGTGAGTGATGAAGAGTAGCTGAGTTCACCGTAGATCTCTAAACTGTCTTTCCCACCAGATATTCCTCTCGTCGTGATCTCCATGTCAGTTCCACCAATGCCCTAGACCCTTGTTTTTTTTCCTTCAGCTGTTTGAGAGAGGCGTTTGTCTGCTTAGATTAACATTGTTGAGTTTATGTTGACTTCTTCCAATCCACCCAGTGTAACCTGCTGATTCTCCCAGTATTGCTTTCCGTCTTGACCTTCACAGAACTTTCCGTAGGGAACATTTGTCCTCTCAATGTCACTTTAACTGATTTCCTGGTTTGTTTTTATATTTTGATTAAAAACACCATAGTGATGAATGTGTTAATTGTATTCATTAATATATTGTAGACTGTTTGGCATATAAACCCGGAAATCAGAATCTCCTTTACTGACCTTTGTTTCTAGAACTTTCTGTGTAAATGTTTTGCCAATGCTGGATTGTTTATTTTGGGCTTGTTTATAATTTTTGCAGGGTCTGATATTGTTACAAACCCAATGGAGGTAAGCAACAAGACTATGGCTACGCTTAGCTGCAACCTCACCAATGCTGCAACTTCAATCAAAAGCCACTACTGGATGAAAAATGACAAGATCATTGAATCCACTAAGAGCAACGATGACTCTGCCTACACCGAGTACAAGTAGGTTATCTCTCTCTCTCCCCTCCCCCCAAATGCTTTGTTTATTTTGTATTGTCCTTGTTAAATGATTGGTTGTGCCTAGGGATGTGACACCACTCCTCTCCCAATATTTTTTATATATTAAAATATCATTTGTATTATTTTAAAAAAAAATGTAATATCTCCATGCAAATCAAACAATATGTGTACTTGTTGTTCATACCGCACCATTTTTTGTTTCCAGGGAGATAGATATAAGGTTAACAAGAAATAGTCACGTTTCAATCTCGATTCCTCATCACACACCCATCTGTGACTATGAAGAATTCTCTCCACATCTATTAGCACTTCACAGTGAGCAATTTGCTTGCTTTTGTCTTTGCTCGTAATGAGCGGAAAATTAGGTCATGTTGGTTTATGCTGGGATTTTCTACACGCATATAAGCACCCTGGTAGTTTAAACGCTATACATTTTAAACTCACCAAATTAGCAGGGCGAAGCAAAGCTTTTAAATGTAAACATGTCTTAAGTTCACTATGTAACCCTGACTCTTGGGAGGGGGGAAACGGATCCAAAACCTGTGGCGTGTGGAATCGTGAACACACGGTCCAGTCGATCCCTGGTTAGAAAAGGTCGTCGCTGACGTGCAGTTCAGCCCGTCGACAAGTGCAGCCAAAATAAACCGACCTCAATTCACAGTGTAAGCAGAGAACAAAAGTTTAAGGATTGCTGAATATGTTGGGATTGTGTGGCTGTGTTCCAAATGGAAGTCATGTACTCATTTTGGTTTCATCCATCCTTAATATCACCCATAATCTGATGGTTTGTTGTATTGTTTGTTTCAAAAGACTTTTTAAATAAATGCATTAGGACTAATTACTATTTCTAGGGTCAGTGGTACTGCTTTGCCATTTGGGCTTGTGCGGTATAGTAATCAGAGCAGCGAGTCCTAGTGGTCAAGGTCGAGCACTGCACATTTGGACCTGTATGCGATGTTTTTATCGGTTGGTTCATCATTTGCTGATGACTTATGTCGAACAATGGATCTCATGTGACGTGTTACATCCCATGGTTTAATCGTTTTTTTTATTAGTTAGCTAATATCGTATGAGTTTTTCTGACGAGTCTGCCATTACAGTTGGTCAAATTCGGTGAGTTCTTTCACACCATCTCACCCCTTATGGCACAGCTAGTGTAAAAGCTGTGATTCCTCAGATAGTGTGAACAAAGTTTTAAAGAATTCAAACCCAAGTTGTGCATAACTTGAGTCTTCAGATCTGAATTGTGTAAAATTATTCATTTATTCATTTCTGTTTTTTTTCTCTTTCTGATAGTGTTTCAAAGATTGAATTGAATTCTGGAATATATACCTGTGTCTTCTCGTCTGATGCCGGAGACTTAAAAAAGAACATCGAAGTGAAGAGTACGTGAGACTTGCTGGCTTGTGCAGAGCCCAATCAGTTTATTTTGAGCTTCTTTTTTCTTCAAAGAAAAAAAAAACATTTTCCTGCTCAAATAAAACGATTCATTTTGGGCTTTGCTGGCTTTTTGATTTCCCTTAGGTGCTCCTCACGTGATTACCCATAAGCACTCTGAGAACGGTAATGAAAACGATAAGACTGTGCTGTTGTGCGAGAGCCATACCTACCCCACAATAACTGACTGGACGTGGGAAAAGAAAGACTCCGAGGTATGATTTGTGATGTGCTGATATGATGTGCAGAAATGAGCGAGATTTTTTTTAAAGGTTTTAAATGTTATGGTTTTGTTTTGCTTACAAACATAAGCAACTGGGTTTGGAAGCATTTGCCTTAAAGTTTTCACACCCAAATTTGGTAAATCGAGTGCTTGATGAACGATTAGTGGCCCTTATGTAATACAAACATTTTTCTTAACATATGGCAATGCAATTTATATAAAATGTATTTTCACTGTTGTTCAAAGTGCATTACAGTCACCCAAACTGTTATGTTGTCTGTCTGTGCTTATTTATTTTGGCCTTCTCCATGAAGATAAATGTGTTTTATTCACTCTACCTTGGTGCTTTTTTTTTTGGTTTAATGTATAAAGTACTTTGTTCCGAGTGTTCATTCAGTTATATTATTATTTTGGATTTATACACTTGATGCAGAATTTTTTGACTTCTTTTTATTTATAATAAATGAACTAATACGCTCTCTCTCTCTCACTTAGCCGATTGCCAATGGCACTGAGAATTTCATCATCCAGAGCACACCTTACAATTCCACTCTGACCATCAATAGCCTGGAGATCACCGATGCCGGAGACTACCAGTGCTATGGGAATAACGTTCTGGGCAAGCATTCTGTCACCATCCACCTGCGTGTACGTAGCCGTCTGGCTGCCCTCTGGCCTTTCCTGGGCATTGTGGCCGAGGTCATTATCTTGGTCACAATCATTTTTATTTATGAGAAGAGGAGAAAGCCAGACGAAATTAACGACGGTAAGAGCCGTGGCCGTTTTCAGGATTCGCTTGCAGCCCATCGAATGTACGATAAATGTATGTGTTAGCTGATGTGTCTGATTTTTTTTTTTTAAAGAATGTCTGACCTTGTTTTATGGCATTGATTTTAATCGTTGTCGTAATTTAATTTTTTTGCTATCACTTGGACGAGTATTTGCATTTATGTACTTGTAGTGACTGTTAGTGCTGGGTTCATTATTTTATTATTTACATTGTTTATTTCTCTGTTCGCTGCTGCTTTTACGTTGTGGTAAGTGTTCAAAACTGCATGTCAGGCTGAAGTGGGTTTTTTTTTTATCCAGTCTAGGGACAAGGAGCAGATTTTTCTTAAGTGCCGGTTCGCTTCTTGCTTAGTGACTGCGCTCGCAGACGTGGTGAAAAACAAAACAGCTCTTTCACTGGTTCCTGCTGACGAGTTCGTTTCACAGTTTTGTATTGGCGGTGGAAAAACTAAAGCGCTACAATCATATGATTTACTCCACGACCAGTGAAAGGGCTGTAAGTCTAACCTGGCCTGGGCTCGATTTGGTTTTCATTTCTTGAGGAATCAGTAAACATTAACACTTTCTGGGGTGTATAAGCATCATTTTGCATGCTCTGTGCATCATGATTACCCTTATTGCACGATTTACTTCAGCTCTGGTGGCCTGCAGTCTTTCTCTTGCGCAGAGTTGAAATAAACACCAGGTTGGGTCAATGATGATGAAACGGGTTTATAAATCATGTTGGATCTGTTAGGGAGAGGATGTGACACGCATGAGAAACTTAAAACGGTTTAAATGGTTTTGTTTTGGTCGTATTTTGCATGATTAACTGCATGCCCTATTTTAGGAAAATGAAGTGTTATTAAGCAAATATAGAACAATAAGAATATGCTTTTCAATTACCTTCTATAAGTCATACATTTATTTAACTTAAATTAGTTTAATTCGAAGTTTAGACAACAAATATTCCTGTTATTGTTAAGATGACATTTGCGAACTAAATTAGTTGTTGGAACAATTTTTATCCCAGTCAATTATTTTCTGGTTTTAGTTGCGACCGCATTTTATTTTGCTTGTTCCACAAAGTTTATTTAAATATAAGAAGAATTATATTAAGCATTAAACACCGTGCTCTAAATCTGTATTACAGGACGGCAGGTTAATTGCAAGTATGATTTAATGATAATTCAATTAGTCTAGTTAATTATATAATTCAATCTGGAAATAATACATTCAGTTGATTTCAAATCATGCCCCAGGTATCTTTGGTTTGAAATGGAGCTGCTACCAAACACGTCGCTTGTAATTTTTCTATTGGTGATCAATCTTTGGGCGGCACGGTGGCTACGTGGGTAACGCTCTTGCCTTATCATAAGAAGGTTCTAGGTATCATCTCGGTTCTTTCTGCGAAGAATAGTCTGTTCTTCTTGTGTGGGTTTCCTCTTGGTATTCCAGTTTTCTTTCATGTACCAAAAACATGCTTAGGAGGTGAATTGGAAAACTCGTTCATGTAAAAGTGTAAAATCCAAATAATATCCTAAACGTAGTTCAAATCCTAATAAACACACAAAATTGACCCATTTTATTTACTTTCCTAAGATTGGTGGGTAACTGTTAACGCTAATGACTATAATGTTTATTACTATTACTTTTAGTACATGTGTGAGCAGTATTGACATTTAAAAACACTTATGAATCAGATGATGGTAAATAGCAGAATGAGACTTGAGAAAATGATCTGGCTGGTGTTTTTACTTTGTGCTTCCATGCTGACGGCAATAAAGCACTTATATTAAATAAAATCATTTAGAAAATTGGAAAACATGGAATTAAACTTTCTGAAGCTAACCACTCTTCTCACCCCGCCCCCCCCTAAAACCCCACTAATGTTACGACGACTTGTGTTTAAGTACGTAACACTTTTTTTTTGTTTTTGTTTTCCTGCTTCTGTTCACCTGCCAACTTCAGATGACGACTCAGGAGCCGCTCCTCTGTAAGTCTCTTTCAACATTTACTTCCTCTGACCATTCACAATTGTCTTATCATGTTCAGTCTGTATGCGGTGGATCTAAAGAGGAAAAAAACACTGATGTTTTTCAGGAAAAGCAACTCCGCTACAAACCACAAAGATAAGAACGTGCGACAGAGGAACTCCAACTAAAAGAAGAGAGTGTGAGTTTCATCCAAAGCAGTCAGATGGCAGAACATCAATTCTAAATATTCATGTTAATGTTCAGTTCGTGTCTCTTTCTGGTCCAGGTGTCCTGCTGACTACTAATCAAGATCATAGAAAAGCATGAAGCTGCCGTGTGGCACATCAACTAGTGCATCCTGCATTCTCTAAAATGATTTTATTTTTTGCTTGAGTGTAAATGTCTTGGAATATTGATTGCGCTCTTTGTATCTCTCCCCTACCCCTCTACCCCTAGTTAACATCACTGTACTGTGCTGCCAGCAAGTGTGTTTCTAAAGTGGGTTTGGAGATGGAAGGTGGACCATTTGCATGATTGATGATCGTAATCTTGCTGTAGATGTGCGTCATTGTGAAGTCTTGATGTGGGAATTTGTAGTTCTTTTATTTGGTTCACTTTATTTTCTATGCCACACATCTGGCTTGATGTAAAACTGGTTTTAAACAACAGTCTGAATCCTTCTTTTGTTTGTTTTTTAATAAAACCACATTGTTTTCACTTAAGAATTAAACTTTTGTGTTTCACTAAACAACGCCAAACGTATTAGTTATTGGACCGGTGAATTTAGAAATGTCACTCTTTTGTAACACTTTAAACCAACTTGAATCCTGTCGGCAGATCCGATATCGTTGAATCCTCTGATCAGAGTTATTGTCTTTATTATTGAGTTCATATGTAAGAATTCAGTGCGCAGGATAAACTATTTCAAGTTGTGTTTTCTTATATGTAAAATTCTAAATGATGTATTATGTTTGGCAGCATAGAATTAATAAATATTAATCTCCACGTTGTGTTTTTGGTTTGGTACAGCAGTAGGCAGTGGCTCTTTTTTCCTATAAACCTTAATTTTGTTGTGTATGCTTTTTTTATTTGTAGACAATAATACGACACAATCGCATCCCATTTTTTTTGCAATTTATTGCACTGATACACAAACTGCAGAATTTCACTTCTGTATGAGCTCTCGTACATGTTTGAAACGTAAACATAACTTGTATAAACTAGCATGAAACTCTTACACATGAGATTTTCTCTTGATTTTACCAACCATGAAGCATCTCTGAGGACCAATGATATAAAATATTAGTGCTACTCTAACTGACCAGTACTAAAGTGCTTATTACATTGCTATTAACTCTATAGGGTCTCATGTATTGGATTGTTTTTCTGCCCTGAATGATTTAAACGACTTGCTTTACATTAGTGACCGAAATTGTGGAAATTATATTTAAAGGCATGTTAGGAACTTTAGAAAATAAGGAACTTTAAATGTAAATTATTTTTTGCCTTAGCAACATCAATTCGAAACACGGTCATCTGTATTGACTTGCACAATAAATGTATTTGGATTAATTATTATATCGTCATGTGTAATTTTTTAATTCGATTTGGATTTCTTTATTCGTCTTAAGTTGTTTCAGTAATTTACGACAGTTCTATCTTAAAATAACCAGTTCGGTGGTTAAACTGGCTCGTCAATGTTTAATTAAATAATCTTTTTTCAAAATTCTATTAAGATTTAATGATTCATATAAATTAGGTCCTGTTTTGGGATTCGAGACTTCAGGCAGTCCGGTACCTTTCTGTGTGGTGTGTGTGTGTGTGTGTGTGTGTGTTTGCTTTGGGTGTTCTGGCTTTCTCTAACAGTCCAAAAACATTCAAGTGATGTAAATTGCAGATACAAAACTTAATAAATCTTCAGTAATGAGTTACTGAAGTAATGAGTATCGTTTCTGTTGAGCATGTAACTGAAGTACCTGGAGTTAAAGACGACATAAACACAACAGCAAACATTGAAAATGTAAAGACAACAAAATAATGTCCATCACAGTAACTAAACTTTTTGTAATAGAACTCTAAATATTTATCAGTTTTACTATGAAATTTGCTAATAAGGATGTTATTGTTGTTATTATGAACTTTGAAACATTTTCATTACATGAACATAAAAACTGGGAAAATTATTCTGTAATATTTGATATTTAGTTTTATCAGTTCAAAGTGTTTTAGGATGCCAGTGATGCTTTCAGAAAAAAAAATGTGATTACTTTTTCATTGTGGTGGAATCCATATGTCGTAATTACATCCATTTCTTGTTATAACACCCTTATGTCGTAATTACATCCATTTCTTGTTATAACACCCTTATGTCGTAATTACATCCATTTCTTGTTATAACACCCTTATGTCGTAATTACATCCATTTCTTGTTATAACACCCTTATGTCGTAATTACATCCATTTCTTGTTATAACACCCTTATGTCGTAATTACATCCATTTCTTGTTATAACACCCTT
>JAOUQU010000003.1:3066166-3074399 GCA_028566735.1 Ammoglanis amapaensis
TAAAGATGGTAAGTGGGGATTAAATAGTGTTTGGTGTCATGGTTCACGAATGACCCCCCTTTTGTCTTTCCGCCGGGCTCGTTTGATGTTCATGACAGTGAGCGCAGTGACTTAACGCTGGTGTGTCAGTCAGTGTCGGCTGAGGGACAGACAACGGGAATTCAATCCTGTGATAACAGCGCCACCGAGTCAGGCACTTCATTCACCTGGGCTTTGATCCCAGGACCTACCTGCATACTCGTCTGTATAGGCGCTGTCTGTTTGTCTTGCAGATGTGGACATCTGTGCAAGGATATGCAGATCGAAAGATGAATGAGACCTGATGGGTCTGTTGGGAACTGTTCGGGTACTGGGTTATATCCTCACTACTAACTAGTGTTAAGCTATACCGGCACAGTAACACCATGAACACGGCGCCAATCTGTCGCAGGACACACCAGTGAGTCAGGATTTATCATCGTAGTCAGTCCAAAGACGCATTTTTAGACTTTTCCTGACCTCCACTGCACAAGGTAAAAAGGTAAACACTATGTAGTGTGTTAATCAGCCAACATGAAATCATTCACCATTTGCCGCGCTGACTCGTATCACGAGTTAAACCAACATTTCTGTTTTTCTGTGCTAATTTCTATCAATGTTCATGAGTGTTTAATGCTGCCGGGATCCAAGTGCAAAATATTCGGTGCAAAAAATGAGTTTATATAAGCCGGGTCAATCAAATTAAATATGAAATGACAGTTTTGACAGTCCTTTTCCACTTAGAAACTCACACACACACACACACACACACACACACACACACACACACACACACACACACACACACACACACAATTAAAGCATTTTCTGTTCCATCTTGGACAAAACTTCCAACTAAACTGTAAAACTAAAAATGCAAAATGTAACCACCAGAGAAGCATTTTGTGAAGCGAATGCGAGTGTGATAGCACGGGCATGGTGGGTGTGCGGGTGTACTTGTCCAAATACTGTACCCCCGTCTCCATGTCTGGGTGTCATAAATGGGACGGATGATTTAGAGTTTACAAACTTTATTGAAAAAAATTGAATACAGTAGAAGTGAATGGGGCTGATATGGGTTTGTATGGGGTGTGAATACTTTTTCTCAGACAGGTGACTGTATGCGTGTTCAAACGTTGATTTAAGCACTTCATATAAAGTTGTTTTTCAAAATAATTGATGGACGTCGATGGGGAGCAAAATCGAATGTGTTGAGTCACATGGATTTCAGGTAAAACATTTGCCATGCAGCCACTGTTGGACCCTTGAGCAAGATTATTAATTGTGATTGCTCCAGAAGAAGGTCATGGGTTCCATCCCCAGACTCTGGTTTGGGTCCCGTATGACCATGCAGGTCGCCTCTAGATGCTCCGTGGTCCCGCCGGGTTTTACCAGGTTCCACACGCTGTCCACTAGGATGATCTAACCAGTGCGTTATTGAGCTAATCCAGAGCCTGGGTAAATAGGGGCGCAACACCGGGTATACACTCCCATATACACTCTTTATACACCCCATATACAGTCTTTATACACCCCATATACACTCTTTATACACCCCATATACACTCTTTATACACCCCGTATGCACTCATTATACACCCCATATACACTCTTTATACACCCCGAATACACTCTTTATACACCCAAAATACTCTCTTTATACACCCCTTATAAGGCTGTATCTGCAATCTGACTCTAAAAACGAATCCATTCCGTATCAGTTGAACCTTTGTATGTTCTCCGATCTGTATCTAATAGATCATTTCGCCCGGGCACCTGTTCGATTCTTTAAATATAACCCGTATCAGACTGAAATCTCAGATCTCTATCCAGCAGAGTCGAACTCAACACCGTCCCAGTCATCCAGCATTTTTTTGGACTGTTAGTGATACGGAGACAATGCTCCATGGTCACGCAGCAGGAAATGCAAATGTGCTTAGCACAAGGCCCCAGTGGCAGCTGCCGTGATCGGGTCCTGAATTAGAAACGGATGTTTATGCAGGCGAATCTGCAGCCTGCCACGCAAATGATCTGCGGCACCTGTTTTGCAGGAAGCATGTGGGAAGTTTACCAAAGTGATAAGAGTTTTTTTTTAAGAATTCCAGACTTGAAAAAAAATGGTTTGTATTGATAAAGTTTTAAAAAATAACATTAAAGCTGTGAAATATAAGAAGTCTAATAATAATAACAAGGATAATATGACTCATGACTTTCTAAACGAAGAATTCATTTTCAACCAGGTTGAATGAATAGACAAATACAATTATGCAAAACAAACATCTGTAATGGTTTAACCCAAAGCACATAAGGAAGGACACGTGTTCAGTGGCAAGCCCTTGGTATGCCAGGGCTCTGATTTTTATACCATGTGCCAATCACACTGAAAGAATCGTTCTGGAATGATCACTATCACAATCAGTGAATCATTCTGACAAAATTCGACTCATTGAATCATTTTGAGAGAATCACACTCAGTGAATCATTCTGTTAGAATCATACCCAGAGAATCATTCTGACATAATCATACCCAGACAATCATTCTGACATAATCATACCCAGAGAATCATTCTGACATAATCATACCCAGAGAATCATTCTGACATAATCATACCCAGAGAATCATTCTGTTAGAATCATACCCAGAGAATCATTCTGTTAGAATCATACCCAGAGAATCATTCTGACATAATCATACCCAGACAATCATTCTGACATAATCACACTCAGTGAATCATTCGGACTAAATCAGACTCATTGAATGGGATAGTGAATCATTCTGACAGAATCACTCTCTCACCAAGACGAGAATCAGTGAGAGAATCAGGTAAAAATAGATGTTAAAGCACAAGAAATGAAACCATGAGTTAAATAGGGAAAGAAAACAATACTAGAAGCTATTTGAGGGGACATTGTCAGCACTGAGAGGGAGGTCGGGTTTCAGACTTTTTTTTCCCGAGGATCTACATGATACAAAACAGGCCTCATTACCAAGATATTATCTTCATTCATACACTCCCAGAGCTGCTCAGAGCCCTGCTGGGAAAGATTAGGTTCTTTTAGCTTGTGAACATCCTTCTAGGCAGTGAAGGGATTTGAAATTTAGGGCACACCGAGACATTCTTCCTAAGTGTGGCGTGACTTCTATGTCAAATGTTATATTGTTCTTACTTATCTGGAGGCCATTTATCAATCCTGAAATGAATTATTTAATACGTAAGACCAGCAATCATAATTTGGCTCTACTCACTGTACCCCAAATGCGTTCAGCTCACTGTACCCATGTTTGGGTATCATTAATGAGCATTAACGGACGATTTATAGATGGAACGGCGTTGATAAAGTGTATAGAAGAGAATAGTGATGATGAATCGACGTGGCCAGCGAGTCAGAGTGTGGGAACATGCAGTCGGTGAGGGTGTGATTACTTTTTCTCAGACATGAAGACATGTCTGTTCAAGCTTTCGTTTAAGCACTGTATATAAAACAATAAAACATATTCATCTCTTGATAAAATCTCAATTAAAATTAAATGGAAGTCAATAGGGAGCATAATTGGTTTGTGGGTTTATGACCAGGATGAAACGGGGCTAATATCTCAAAAATGAAAACAAATAAACAGACAAAAATGAACAAAAAAATTCAAATGAATGGACTTATGTCATATCAAACTCACTCAAAATCCTTAAACTTGCCCATTTCTCCAGTTTCCAACATCAACTCTGAGGATACAATGTTCACTTGCGTGCTAATACATCCCACACACTAACAAGCGCAATGATAAAATACACTGCAACATTTTCCAAGGCGTTAAATGACATTTTCAGCACTTAGCAGAAGTTTTCATCCAAAGCCACTTACAACTACAATGGAACACCGTGTTCTGGGCTTCACCAGTGGCAACTTGGTTGTAGAGAAGCTTGAACTGGCAACCGGCAACTCTCGGCCAGTGCCAAAACTTCTGAGCCGACACTTTGTAGTGATCACAGTCCATGTACCACATGTACCACCACTGAATTACTTCTCACTCTAAACAAAAGTCTTCTTGTGCTCACGAGCTCACGACGGTTTCTCAGCAGTGACCAACGTCCACATGTTGGAACGTGGGAACATCTACTCCTACATCTGACATTCAGATGGGACATGGGGCTTTGTTCTTGACCCCCGAAGCGCCGACAGGCTTTAAAGTGAATCTTCTTACAGTGCCTAGAATGATTTTAATTACCATTAATTTCCAAAGGAAAAGGGGTGCAAAAAAAGGCGGGAAACTTCCGGGGAGGTTTGATGTGCCGGGGGGGGGAAGGGAGGAGGAGCGGAGGGGAGCGGAGAAGGAGGCACAGGATCACTCGCATGAAATGTTTTCCTGCTCGGCTGGGACGACAACACGGACATCTGCTAGGAGGATGACGAGAGAAGAACATTTAATTTGTTAATAACTCGAATAAATCGAATCACAGGCAGGTCGATGTGGATTATTGTTTATTTCTAAGTGTATTGCCACTGACCGTTTTAATTAGTGTTTGTTGGGAGGACCTCAAACCCCTTTACGCAATTTCCAGGCCATGTGCAAAATCACAGCCATCCTCAAAGGTCACAGATTCTATTTATTAACGCACAGCTAGCGATACAACAAACTAAGTAATCAGTGTTGGTTTACAAAGCAAGCAGCTGGCACGAAGCACGGACCTTATAACCCGTCTGTTGTGTTGATCTCTGTCTGTTGTGAAGGTTTATTTTGTGAGGTCGTAGTGATTAGAGCACTCAGGACCAGTCTTCTGAGATACAGAAATGGTATTGTGTGTGTGTGTGTGTGTGTGTGTGTGTTTGTTTGTTTTTGTACCCTCCAAGAGACTGGCTACCTGTCCACGTGTTTAGTGTATTCGCCCAGTGTGTGTCCCACTGTGACCCTAAACAGAATCAAGCGTTGGTAAAGCTAAATGATTGAACAGATGATTTTTTAAGTATAAATATAATTGTTTATGTTTACATATCAATTAGCGCAATTGCTTTAGTTTCTAAACGATGATCACAATTCTGTCATGTCGTGTTATAACTGACAACGTGAACGTAGCACAGAATACGTGAAGCAGCC
Organism: Ammoglanis amapaensis; assembly: GCA_028566735.1. Lineage (NCBI taxonomy): Eukaryota > Metazoa > Chordata > Actinopteri > Siluriformes > Trichomycteridae > Ammoglanis > Ammoglanis amapaensis. Next base: position 3,071,274 of record JAOUQU010000003.1, read on the forward strand.
GTCTGTAAGACTTAATTAGGGGTGAAGGACTGATTGGTAAACGAAGCCTCGAGCTGATGGTGTCGGGTGAGGGGGGTGGGGGTAAAGAAGCCTTTGATCTCGAGCACCACGAAGCCCAGGAAGCAACTCACGGGTCAGCAGGAATGAGTGTCTGTGTTCACTAGAGTTTATGAGCCAAACACAACAAACGTCTCGACAAATCATAACCGAGTGAGTCTCAACTTTTCCTCCTCACTTCTTGTTAAACACAATTTAAGACATTTTTTCACCTGGAGATGTCAGATTGTCTCTGTTCATACTTTTAAAGAGATAAAAACCAGTTCCAATTAAACAAACGAGCTTCCGAGCGTGTCTTAGTTCAATCAATCAAGAACTTGTAATAAATCTTAAAAGGATTTGTAAAAAAAAAAAATCCTTATGCCATTGCAACAGACTTGGGAATTGCAGTGACTCTTGGCATGGTGGGAGCACACTCTACAGCCAAGTATTGCAATGCATTCTAGAATTCTATTGTTAATTATTTTATTTTATATTCAACGACAAGCAGTCCGGTTAATGGGGGATACTGAAATTGTCCATTGTTTGTGTGTGTGTGTGTGTGTGTGTGTGTGTGTGTGTGTTCCCTGGAACTGACTGGTGCCCTGTTCAGATGTTTAGTGTATTCACTCAGTGTGACCCTAAATAGAATTTTGCTGTAGTTAAACTAGATAAAGAGTGGATAGATATAATAATTATATAATACATAATTAATATAATATATTATATAATATATAGTCAATTCAAATGTCATAGATGTTTGTGATTTAAAACATAAAGGCTTATAGTGAATAAATACTCTGAGAGGTCTTGCATATGTATTAAAACCATACATATATATTAAACCATAAACTTTAACTTAAAATCTACATTTTGAGACCTGATATTATAATAATTAAGAGAATATATAATCACCAAAATGAGAAAATCTTTAAAATATTGGTCTAGTTTAGTTTCTTAATTAAATTAGTATTCATGCTCTACCTATTAAAAAAAGACCAAACTTTGTATTCTTGAACAACCAGATGGGTTAATAAAATTCTTTAAATAATAATCTTCAGAAGGTTTCGTATTCGACTCCCAAATGAATGTTTTTGAAAGCCACTGGACCTGTTATATTTGTGTTTACATGTTAGTGGTTGAAGGCGTGGGAATGATTTGCTAGTACTGTGTGTATATTTATGGCCCAACAGTTTACAGTTCTGAAAGAACCCTGGACTGTGTCGTGTTCTGACTTCAACTGTACCTTGACTTGAACTATGTGAAACGGTTCTCCGGGTTGTTTTAATTAGAACACCACTGCCAGATGCTGTTTATCCTTCAGGGCATGGCGGCACAGGAAAAGGTGATAAATTATCATTATTTATCAAAGGTAATTATGAATAAACCTGGCCCCACCCATTACCAATAGTCCCCCCTGATAGAAGCCCGGCCCATGCTTTCAGGAGAGGGACGGACGGGTTGAAGCCTCCCCAGCGAAGAACAGGCAGCAGGGCACAGAGAGAGCGTGGCCATTCGACTTTTCACTTCTCCTTCCCTCTCTCTCTCTCTTTCAAACACACACAGACACACTTGTGTGTATTAGATACCAACACACACCCACAGACAACACACCGTTCGCTTAGCTCATTCACCTTGCTCTTCCCTGCAAGGAAGAGAGAGAGTCTGTGCAAGGTGCAGCCATCACGTTTCCTCTGCAGCCCGGTAAAGTTAAGCCCAGAAAACTGAGAACATCAGGGAAACCCGAGAAGAGCTGAACCCTCTTTGGAGATGGAATTACAAAGCACTGCATCACCTTTGTGAAAGCAGAACTGGCTGGAGCAGGACGACTCTCTTGACTTCTCGGACCTTATTCATGCCCTTTGTCAATACTTCTCGCTGACTCTGTGCGCTTCTGTACTTGGACGGGGTGTTGGAATGGGGAGCAGCATCATGCCCTATGCGAGGTGCACGTCTGGAGTGTGACCCAACATGTGCAAATGGACAGCCACCATCGCTGTCACTTCCATCGGCTCGGACCACCTCGGGCTGTCCATTCAGCCATGCGTTCGTCCGGCCTTGCTGTTCTTGCTCTTTTTGGCTGGTCTGGTTTTCGCCGGATGCCCATCCGGTCTGGGTCATGACCCGCTGCACGTGCTGGCACGGAGCACCAATTGCTCGTGGACTCTGGAGCGCCATACACGCAGCTACAACCACCTGGAGGGCGACGTGCGTCTGCGCCACCTTTACTCGGCCAACAAGTTCTTCCTCTGCATAGACAAGACCGGCAAGGTGGACGGTACTCGACGCAAAAACTATCCCGACAGTGAGTACATGTGCGCTGGAGAAAGGGTGTGAAGTTCAGAATGTTGCAGCCTTTGCTTTTATTGCCATTCCTTTGCTAATTTATCTCGTTTTATGGTGGGTTTATTGCTCGGGATTCCTCTGCCTTTGCTCGGGTCATCCGATGTCGTCCTTAATTTGTGTCGTGATTTCGAGGGGCAGGGCAAATCTAGGTATTATCCGGAATACCAGACAAGAAAGGGAATTGACGAACGAGGAAAGTTGGCGCAGTGTTCAGAGAGAATTTGGTTGGCTAGGACTACAAAACATGGAGTAAGAGGTTTGATTTCGTGGAAAGCTTGTACCAGTCATTCAGCACTATTTGTTAGCTAATTGTACACTAGATGGTCAGATGGTCACCTGTCCAGCTTTTGCTCAAAGAAAAAATGTGGTTAAATCTTAAGTTCTGTGACTGAAATGCATCACATCGGTACCGTTGTCAGAATATTCTCAATCGTAATCATAATTCAATTCACCTTATATATCATTGCTTATTAACCAGCAAGTAGTACTGATGTCTGTGGATTTGCCTGAGTGTAATATCCATTTTCAAAAAGCCACAAACCAGACTTAGTGCACGATCACAAATAAGTGAGGTTTTTGGTGCACCATGATGGACTTTATTTATGTGTTCTGATGTATGTAGCTGGGGGAAAGGGTGGACTGGAGAGGGTTTGGAGGGGGAAGTGTACACGATAGATAGATAGATAGATAGATAGATAGATAGATAGATAGATAGATAGATAGATAGATAGATAGATAGATAGA
>JAOUQU010000003.1:3188689-3201844 GCA_028566735.1 Ammoglanis amapaensis
GTGTGTGTGTGTGTGTGTGTGTGTGTGTGTGTGTGTGTGTGTGTGTGTGTGTGTGTGTGTGTGTGTGCATGTGTGATATTTAATAAAAAAGGAAAAACAGATAATATAAAGCAGGTAAATAAGTGTGTTGTCTTGTCCTCCCTGCCCCCCCCCACACACAAACACACAAACACGGACTCACACACATACACACACCCCTTCCTCTTGCCTAATGGATTGTGCAGTGGCCTGGTATGTGGTTTGACCATGTTACCATGGCGACTGGTCAGTATTATGAAGAGCGACAACTCAATTCAGTCCTGCTGTTCTTCAAAAGCCACATACACACACACACACACACACACACACACACACAGACACACACACACACACACGTAAAAATAAAACCACAGGGTGCATTGACAAACAAACTCACATATATGTCTACCAGAACACACACAACTCATACAAATACACGCATACAAACACAATGCTGCTGTTCTTCAAAAGCCGACACACACACACACACACACACACAGAAGTAAATCCGACAGAGTGCACTTACAAACAACAAACTCGATTATAGGCCCAACAGCAAACACACACAAACACACACACACAGTACACATACATACAGTATAACACACGAAAGAAAACACGACAAGATGGACTTACAAAAAATTGGCTTATACCCCCAAACACACTGCACACACACACACACACTCTCACTGACAGGGTGTGAGAGGGTGCGTGAGGGTGCCTTCAAAGCTGTGGGGTGTTTTATTAGAGCCTCCTCTGTTATTCTATATTATAATATGAACAATCCCCCGTGGATGGTCCACTCCCGTTATATGAAGATCGTGGATCACTGGACTCCCGAGTCACATAACGGCATCAAAGCAGCTGATTCTCTGTCTCACCTCTTCTCAAAATGCGAGTGCAATATTCCGCTTCACTTCTATAGCCTGTACCACCACGCTGACAGCTTAATGATTATCCCTGGGAGGCCTCTGGGGTTAGCTGTGCCGTGCTATGATAGATTAGAAGCAGTAGTGTGCCGCACGGTGGACTTTATAGCCAGAAGTCACAATGTGAGACGTCTTTCGGCGCGAGAGGGAAAAAAAAGAGAGAGAGAAAAATAATAGTGGCTCGCCACTCGTCTTTATGACAGGCTCATTTGCAATTGGGTGTGGACAGAGGTCTGAATAGATGTGGCCATTTTAATATCTGAGGCTGATGAAGGTAATTCTGGTTTTGACCTGAGTTCCAAAAAAAAAGAAGTCCACAGATAAAAGAGAAATAAAAACGCACATTATGTCTGAGGAAGTGACCGGTGGCTTTTATCATGGAGATGGGAGAATGAGAAACATAAAACCGTTAAAACTGGGTCTTCACGGGGTCAGGGTGGTGGACAGTGACTGTGAGGATGTACCAGACAGCGTCTAAGTGCTGGATAGAGACCATGAGAATCTACTAGACAGCAATTGTATGAGTGTACTGATCAACAACTGTGTGCTGGACAGAGACTGTGGAAATTTACTGGACAGTGACTGTGTACTGGGCAGCAGCTGCGAGTGTAATTGACAGCGACGGTGTGCTGGACAATAACCATGAAAATGTACCAGACAAAAACTGTGAGAATGTACTGGACAGTGACTGTGAGAGTGTACCACATAACAACAGTGTGCTGGACCGCCACGGTGAGAATAGACTGGACAGCGACTGTATGATGGACAGCGACTCTGAGAATGAACTTTAAGATGGACAGCGACTGTGAGAGTGTACTGGACAGCTACTGTGAAAGTGTACTGGACAGCGACGGTGAGAGTGTACTGGACAGTGACTGATAATGTACTGTACAGCGACCGTGAGAGTGTACTGGACAGCGACTGTGAGAATGTGCTGGACAGCGACTGTGAGAGTGTATTGTACAGCGACCGTGAGAGTGTACCGGACAGCGACCATGAGAGTGTACTGTACAGCGACCGTGAGAGTGTACTGTACAGCGACCGTGAGAGTGTACCGGACAGCGACTGTGAGAGTGTACTGTACATCGACCGTGAGAGTGTACTGGACAGCGACTGTGAAAATGAACTGGACAGCGACCGTGAGAGTGTACAGCGACTGTGAGAGTGTACTGGACAGCGACTGTGAGAGTGTACTGGACAGCGACTGTGAGAATGTACTGGACAGCGACCATGAGAGTGTACTGGACAGCGACCGTGAGAGTGTACCGGACAGCGACCGTAAGAGTGTAGGACAGCGACTGTGAGAGTGTACTGGAAAGTGCTGCTTCAACCTGGCAACCCTGCACCAATCACTGCAGCAGTTTCCCAGGTGCTATTTTTAAGGTGATGTTATTTTAACTAAGTAACAGCGGCTATTTAAAATGTACCAAATGACTCTTCTTAATACCAAAAAAATAAGTAAAATAAAAAGTATTACAACCAGTACTTTTACTTTTTTTGTATTATATTCTACTAAAAAAATAATAAAAGTAATTTTAAAAACGTCCTCTGATGTTGAGTACCTTGTGACGAAGACATTTTTGGCTAATCTATAAACCTCGACAGTGTTTTCCACCCCCTCGCTATTCCATTCGATTAGGAGTCGAATTTATTTCCATTACCCCGTCATATAAGTTCTCTCCGTGCCCGTGTCCTCGGCCGTCTCTAGGTTATGGGCATCGAGGGGTACATGTCAGAGCTGATTAGCTTTACACCACACCATGTCTTAAGTGCGCCCTTCATCCCCAAACAGAATGACACAACCCACCACGGCCTCTCCATCTGTCTGTTTCAGACTTCCAGCGTCGGCCGGCGTTTCCCGGAGCCACGCCATCATTCCTCTTCTTCCCCTCCCCCCTCCGGCTCCTGCCCCCTTTTCCCCCTGTTCACAGCCTGGCACACCTGCACTCGTGGACCTGCCGGGGGGGACATGAAGATGGATTGGCAGCCGGAGTAAGTGAGCCTTGGCCCGGGCCCATCAGCAGCCCTGCGTTCAGCCAGCAGACTCCACCAGACAGAGTCCCAGGGGAGAGAGATGGTGATGTGCCATCAAGCATGGCGTACAACCACTAACCTAACCCAGATCCCACATCACATGACACAATTCCACAGACGCCCGCGCCCCGTCTACAGCCATAACCTGAAATAGACTCAAAAGGCTAAAAATAAGAAACATTAATAATTCTTTTTTTTTCGAACTGTGTTGCCTGAGGTAAAAACACTGGTGCCAGAAAAGTGGCTCACATGGGGCCGTGTTTGGTGCACCGTTAGACACAATTCTTTTCTTTCTTTTTTCGGGCTCCTAAAAAAAGAATGCCGATCTCGTGAGGTTTCCAGAGAACATTTTAGTCTGGTGATGGTTAGAATCCTATTGCACGGGTTTTAATCTTATGAATAAATCGAGACTTTATTAAAAGCCTGGTGATTTATAAAGGGAGGAGGAATAATAAAGGAGAATTTACTATGCCGGCTATTTACTAAGTACATTAACACGGCAGGAGATAAAACGAGCAGGGAGACACTAACACGCAACATTTATTCTGGAACGATTACTTGTGAAACTTTTTAGAATTACGATACTTTTAACTAGACGTCAGTTTTACTGTTAACTTTTATACATACACTATACATCGAAGGTATTTGGACCCCGGACACATCACCTTCTTTATTCGCCTACACAATGGATCGTGATCTTAATCATAAGATAACCAAACCTCACCTAGGGGATCGAACCCAGGACCATCTTTCCTTTCCCCCATCGAATCACAGATTCTCTTTTTAATTGCTTTTTTAATTGCAAAATTGGATTTGATCCCTTATGTGAAGCCGGTCCGTGGTCTGTTCAGGTTTTCCTCCAGAAGCTCCGGTTTCCTTCTACAGTCCAATAACTGTAGCCGGAAACTCTACATGTGACGGTGATGGTTTCTTTCTTTGATTGACCGCATTAACAGCATTCACGCCAATGTAAACCCCAAATATTCCCACAGCCGAGAGAAACACTTCAGTTACAAGGAAAGACCAGATCAATACGGCTAATCATATTTACAGTATTTATTCACCCATGCTATTGTTTTCCATTTAAAGTACGATAGTAATATCAGATCTCTGTCTGATACCTGATCCCGATCTATTATCCATCCTGACAGTAACCTAATAGAATCCGTGACGGTCAGTTGCCGAGTCATGCCGAGCATCAACAGAGACAGGGTTTCAAGACTCGATGTTGTTTGGAAACTTTGGAGGCTTGAAATCTGTTATGATCAAATGCCCAAATACACCAACTTATGTCCGGTATTCCCTTACCTTACCTGTCTGATCTTCTTCTTCCGTATAAACCCTCTCGCTCTCTTTGGTGGTCTTCAGCTGGGCTACTTCCCATCCTTTCATCAAAGGACCCTCCATGACCTTGGTAAGACCGAACCTTCTCAAGATCTGCACCTCGACTCTGGAACTCTCTTCCACTACTGGGATGTCCTCTACGTGTTCAGATATAACTACGTGATCTGATCTTTTTGCACATGCCCATAACCTTCCTCATAACGTCAACGTCTGACCCTCCCATTGGAGAGCATTGATGTCGCTGGTGTGCAACATGCCAAGAACCTTCCTTGAAGGCTCCTTCGTTCCACCTCTTATAAAGGTCTCATATTTGATATGTTATACCGTGCTCTGGTACTCTGTGTCAATCATCCCTAATACAGAGCGACGTTAAACAGATATAAACACGTTTATTATTATTATTATTATTATTATTATTATTATTAATAATAATAACTGAGCGAGGATTCCCAGAAGCTGGAATCATGTGCCTCAACCTAGAAACGTCAAGACGAGACTGTGCTCAGTTTACTGTAAATCTTTCTAGAAGCTTCCTTCCATGTAAAGCCTGTGAGCCTAAAAGTTTTCAAACTGCTATAGACACAATAGAGCGTGCGCACACAAACACACACACACACACACACACACACACACACTACAGATCACTGGTGTTAGTCAGTGCTGATGGTGACAGCTTGCCATCTATACATGTTGATGTTATTGCCTCATCACGCTCCTCTCCGAGGACGAACGAGACTCTGAGCTATCGGAACAGACAGCTGTCAGAACATCTTCCTTTCCTCAACGAGCAACCCACAGCCTCTCTTCTCGTCCTCCCACTCGTCCTGCAGGGCTGTTTTCTCCGAACAAACACACCCTCGCTTCGCCAGAGCGCCCCGTCCTGTAGTGACACTTTATTCGTGTCTGCTTTGTTGTAGCGCTCGCTGGCGCTGAAATAGAATCTCGACTCAATAGAAAAGACGACAGGAAGAAGTGTTGCAGAAGAGATGCGCCGTGAACAGATTCAACATATGAGCTTTTATAACATTTCCTTTTTTTATTTGCCCCTATTTCACAGGGTCTAGCAGGAATGTGACGATTTGGGGGGGGGGGATACGAATCGATTCACTTGGGTGATTCTTTTGGATCGAGGACAAAAAAATGTATAAATGTAGATTAATTGACGTTCACTTCAAACAGTAGGGGGCGCTGAGTCCTATATGAATTTAGTCTTTTTGGTCTAATTTGTAGAAATGCCAAATCTCACTATGCTAACAATCAATTTTAATAAAAAATATTTTTGCTTATTTTGTTTACAAGTTAAAAAACAAACCACAGTTTTCATTTACAATCTGTCAGCTTTCCAAAAAAAACCTAAAACATGGTTTGTTCGCTAAGCTTTCGCTTATACAACAACCGATAAAGTGCGAGATTAATATTATGCAATTAAAAATCTGAATTCTAAGGCTCTGATTGGTTTATGCTCGAGATGTAACGATTCACAAAGAATCTAAATAAATAGATTCACATGGAGCAGGATTCAAATGAGTGAATTAATAAAGACAAACATCGAATTACATTTGGGGCGTCACGATGATTTAGTCGTTCATGTTGTTGCCTCATTGCAAGAAAGTCCCGGGTTTCGATTCCTTGGAGGCTAAGTTTGCATGTTCTCCACGTGTGTCCTTGTTGGTTTACTCCGGGTACTCCGGTTTACTTTTACATCCCAAAAAGATGCACTAGGTTTAATTAGCAGAGGCTGCGTGCACTAAACAGAATATAGATACGAATAAAAATTCTTTTAGCTAAATAAAAAAAAAAGATAATTTCCTTTCGCTTGGTGTATTTTTTATCGTTTAGTAAACCCAGTATTTATAATCGTATTGCATTGTGGGTAATACGTACCATGACATCCCAACTTTAAACATTTCATTTGGCACCACAGTGAACCAAAGACAATCCCGGATGGTTTATTAAGCATTGATTGGTATTATTAACCATCTTTACTTTAAGTAGATTCTGCATGTAGCCACCTTTCGCTTTGATGACAGCTTTGTACATGGCATTCGGCTTTGCGCTTCATGAGGAGCCACCTGGAATGTTTTTTCCCTGAAGTACCGATCACTTATTAGCTTATTCTGAGGTTCAACTCATGCCAACTCATCTCAACTACAGACGTACAGACGTGGAAAAAGAAAGCGAATGAGGGAGGAGGTTCGTCCAGACTTCTCACCCGTACCGTATAACAATACCATTCATACCATCGACGTGACTCATAACAGAGAGGCTCGTAAAGAGTTGAGGAATCGAACCGTAGGCGTGAGCATCTCGTAACTGGTCTCTTGAGGAATCCCGGTTTACATGAATTACTCTGAAGCCGTCGGCGGAGTGCATATCAAGCCGGATTTTTTACAAAGAAACGACGACTGTGTGTATTCACCGTCGGCACACAGCGGCAGGGCTTAGTGCTGAGAGATTTAAAGTCAGTCTGGTCAGGTTAGCCGGGTCATATATACACACACACACACACACATTGCACACACATCTAGACAACATAAACATACCAACTCCACTATAAGACCTAGTTTCTAATTTATTGATGATAACATGAGCCCGGATTTGTACATGTTCGTTTGCGGTTAGCGCCACAAGATGCTGTGAAAGACCTGGTGGCTGGAGAAACGTCTCCAGCCATGCGTTTGTGATCGGAAGGTTGCCGGTTCGAATCCTGCGCGTCGACAGGACTGAAGAGTCCTTAAGCAAGGCACCAAAACTCTTAACTGCTAAACCTGAAGTGATGTAGCGTTGTAGTGTTGAATTGCTTCGTACCAGGACAACGAAAAAGAAAACGTGGACAAACATTAAAATAAATAAATACATAAACCTTTAATAACTAGTAATGCAAAGCGGTGAACGGGTGTCCGAATACTTCTGTCCATACGATGTATGTAGTAGGTAGTTTGAAACACAGGCTTTGACTCCTGGCACAGACGTTTGCTCAGTATAGTCACATATAGCATTGGTTTAAAGTGTTTTTTATACATTTATTTTTGTATTATGGATGTGCATTGATGTGAACAAAGCCTCAGTCTGAGAGAAGAACGCCGAACTTTGTAGCATTCAGAACTTCTGACCGGTTAACAATGACACACCAGGACGCTTTTTTTTCTGAAAGGAATAATTTGGAGGTAAAATAAAAAGAACAAATGAATTGACATTTTCTGTCACAGGCTCCCCCAAGCCTCGGCACTGAAAGCATCTGATCAATTTCTCGCCGTGGCTCCCGGGCCGAGGCACCATAAAACTGCTCTAAGCCTAATCTTAAAAGGCTGAGCTTATTGATTTCCTTCTTTCGCTTTCTTTCGGAAAAACATGCAGCTTTTGGCTTTGACTGGCATGGTGGCCCTACTGAAGGAGAAAAGATATCAGGATGGAAGTAAAAAAAAAACTCACCCCGGGCAGCGTCTTCTGCTCGTGGAGGGCGTTCTGGGCTTTGATGGCTGACTCGCGAGCGCAGTAGGTCAGGAAGGCGCAGCCTGTAAGACAGAAGAATCCGGAATAATGGAAATGATGTTCCAGATGGGATTTAATTGCCCGTATAAACAGAATCATCGGTATTATTTGGAGGGGGGGGGGTAATGATGCACCACGAATCGATTCAGGAATCGAATGACTTTTCCACCACTGTGCTTTTACACACTTAGGAATTAATCCTCCACATCGAACCCGATCCGTACAGTGAAACACACATTTACACACACTGGTGAACACACATTAAGGGAGACAGTCACGGCCATGTTCAAACATATTTTTAATATTAGAAACATATTTTAAATCAAATTAATTCAATTATTACTGTATTTACCGTAATTATACCCAGGAAATTCGCTTACATGAATCTCGGTATATTGAAGCACAAGTACAGCACTTGTATTGTGTAGTATTTAAACTATAAAATTAATAAATCTACATCTTACATCCTACGAATGTCGGCTCTAGAAACATAAATCAGCACATTTTGGCGGTTTACCACATTGTCTTAATGACCTGGCATCCTTCGGGATTATTGTTTGCATCTGATGTGACTAGCTGTTTAATTTTGAGGAGAATCAGTGATGAGAAATAAAGTCACTAATAAACAAGTGCATTATTTATAATAATAGAACAGCGCTGTATGAAATCCCTACAGACGCACAGGTCGTCTATCATCGATTTCTACTCAACCTGTGCATGTGTGTGTGTGTGTGTGTGTGTGTGTGTGTGTGTGTATGCGTGTGTTTGTGTGCGTGTGCGTACGTGTGCGTGTTAGCACGGACTCCATAGATCACCCTGTCATCACTGTCCAAACCACCCACGTCTCAGCTGGGCGACACAAATCCAGACTGGGGCGTCAAATAGTTTCCATCAGAATCCACGAACAAACATGTTCTAGAGTTCTGAGCTTTTTGTTCTGTGTGTGTGTGTGTGTGTGTTGTCTTGTCCTTGGTCATGTAAAGGCTGTTTGACAGGGAAGAGTGTTAACAGGGTGGGATTACCGGACTATGTGTGTGAGACAATTGAATGATGTGTGTGAGACAATCGGACTATCTGGGTGGGATGACCGGATTATGTGTGTGGGATGACCAGATTAAGTGGGCGGGGTCTTCTGACGCTTTGCGAGGACTCTGATTGGCAGATAAAGAGGCACCTCGGCTGCAATCCGGTACCCTCAAGTCGAGCAAACACAAATGGACTAGACAAAAGAAGAGGAGCAAGAGGAGCATTTCATAAATACAAAGAAAAAAAATAAAATTAATCATGTCATGGTCCAGCTGTTGACCTGCTGTGATCCCGTCCCCACCCAGCTAAATGGGTCTGCGTGAAATCCGGCGCTCGGAACACTTCCCAACGCGTCCTCACATAACCATTTCTTGACAATAAACAAACAACTCAGCCAATCCTGTTCTTCTCCTCCGTTATATTTCCATCGTCGCTCCCGAGCACATCAACCGAGCTCCGTTACGTGCACGAAGCTCCAGCCGAACTCGTTCTTCTCCCTGACCCTGCTGCACCCCAACCGCCCCCCTCTTCCCGGGTACTGACACCCCGACGTCTCGTACGGCGCAATTACTTCTCCTTCCAAATTGGATGTGTTTGCAGAGACGTAAAACACGGTGCATCTGGAGCAAATGAACTGCCGCGATAACATTAGCAATCCGACGAAAAAAAAAAGGCAAAAATAAATAAATAAAAATTCAAATAAAATATGGGAATAAGGGTACCAAGTACAATCTCGATTTAGAAGTGTTTCTGCACGCTTTAATGTATTGTGTAATACAAATTTGCAGCCCACAGGCACAAGCTCCTAACAACTTCATAATTGGAATCCAAACATGTACAAATTACCACCAAGCTGTTGCATACCGAGCGCGAGATTTCGCCCGCATGATGAAATTATATGAAACCCGACATAAAAGCAGCCTGCTGACATAGCAGAGAGCGACGCACGGGGAAGGAGGAAAGGGAGAGGGAAAGAAAAAAAAAGATAGAGACGGAGTTATAAGTAAATGATGTGCCACGGTGTTTCATAATCACATCTTTCTACACAAGGTGCTTATATAATGCGAGCGGCGCCGGCGTATACACAGTGCTGTCGTTTCTAATTAACAGTTCCGTACACTATAGAATCTGTCCACGCGGTCTTCCGGAGAAGACTGGAGCTCTCTGCGGTGACACGGTCGTGATTAGCGAGCTGAATGGAAGCTGCTTTTTTCTGCCTATCCGCCCCCCTGACAGCCTCCATTTGCCGCATTATTTACTACAGGGTCTCCAGAGCGGCTCTCATTCTGCTCCTCCGTTTGGCCCTTAGCTGTGAGGGTCCTATTAAATTTGGACATCTTGAGGGATAAATCTGGCTGGCCGTGTTCCTACGCTCCTTCTCCTAGCCTAAGCACTTTGCTCCCGTGCCTCCCTCGCTTCCTCCAGCCATCGTTTTTATTTATTTTTTTATTTATTTATTAACTGCTACCCATGCTCTATGTCCGCTCTATGATCCTTTACGAACAAGAAAAGCGAGGCGTTTCCACGGCTTTCCATACAAACATTTTGAGGAATGAGGAACGTAGTACAAGGGCAAAATGGGGCAAAGGACCGAGTTCTTTTCAAATGTAAATAAATTATTAGATGTTTTGTATGTGTACAGTTGTATAAGATTTATCTCCGTTGTGCTAGTCAGTAACGACAATCTGTTGGTTTATTATCTGGTTTATAAGATAACATCTTATACACGTATTTAATTAGGTCGTTCGTTATGTAGGAAGTGTAAGGAACTGCGTTCCTCACTCCCGAACGGTACAGCTCCCAGTCATGCCCCGCTGTATAAGGACCCGGAGCCTGGTGCCCCGAACGAGGCTCACCTGTTGCTGATCTGCTAATTATGTGTATAGATGCTATATATAGAGACTCACCCCACCGTTCGAGGCCAGATTCTCACGTTGGGACCCCTTTAAAATTCTCTCGTTACGTTCTCGTTGGACCTTCACAATTTCCCACCCATCTTTGAGAGACTTTGGTGCCGTCGCGCACCCCAATGTAAATAAAGCTTCTTGTTAACTCAACCAGCCCTTGTGTGTGTTCGTGGTGTCTTGGCATTGTAAGCGTTCCTAAAAAACTCAATTCCATAACAGGAAGTAAGTGAACTAAGGATTATTTTGTTTTGTTTTTCTCATATTTTCTTTATACTTTGTAAAATTCTGCATCAAAATGCTCCCAAAGGAGATGCAGAGGAAGTGTTGTGGTGACAGAATGACATTAGGAATGTAGTAGATGATAAAGTCGAGTATGACTCGAGTACCTTCTGATGTACTGATGTTTATTACTGTTTGTAACTAATGTCGAGTCTGTTTCTATCATTTTATAAGATTTAATGACAAAATCCACTTTCCGCTCCTCCCCAGATCCCAGATTTCGACGAGAACTCGAGCTGGATTGTTACGTTTTGTGTGTCGGGACTTCAGGACCGTCTGACCAGATTAGGGTTGCATATAGATATCCTGCCAGAATCGGAAAGAACCGGATGTCTGAGGCACTATCCTGCCGGAATCGGAACCGGAGCGTTTGTGCTCAGATCTATTTTGTAATAACACCTCATTATAGCAACTATGGAGAATTCTAGATAGGTGTTTAGTTATTAGACAAAACTAATAACTAAACAAGTATCAACAAATCACAGTTCAGTTTCAGTTGTAACTTCAACGTGCCGACTAAATTGTATTTTGTTCAAAAAGTCGAGTCAACTTTATTTATATATAGTTGTGTATTTATATATAGTTGTGTATTTATAAAGCGCTTTTTACAACAGGCATCGTCTCAAAGCAACTTTACAAAATACAGAACCAACAGATACACAAACTCCTGAACAGAATCTGAACTGATCATGTGACAATTATTGACCCCAAATTTCCTGGCTGAATATCCGACACGGCGGCTTGATTTCCGATCGGAATCGGATTGGACGGGATATGTAAAAATGGTCAGATATCCGGTGAATCGGAGCCGGAATCGGATATCCGGTGCAACCCTAGACCAGATCCTACCATTCGAAACAAAAGCTCTACATCTCCAGCAGCCGCCACGTCATGAGATCCTGAGCAATGTAATCACTGTAACGGTTCCGACAGCATTCGCTTCCTGCCTGCGTTAATTAGCGTGTAATGAGTTTTGTAATATAGGCAGAAGTCTGGCATAACCTTTAAACCTTAATTAAGTCTAGCACCTTTAAGTGTGCCCAGGATCAGCCGAGGGTCTCCCTGTCCAGGACGAGACAGGGATGTGTGTTAGAATATCTGATGGAGAGAAATCTTCAGGAGCAGAGTTACAATAGAGCCTGACCTGTAGAGCTGGGAATCAAACCCAGGACCGTCTGATGTCAGGGGACAGGGTTAGGGTGTTACCCATCAATCCAATCAGTCAAGTGCTTAATCCTTGTAGGGTCATGGTGGCACACACACTGGGCACACACACACCCAAAACAGCATGTTCGGGACTGTTGGAGACAACCCATGTAGAGCAGGAGACCTCCACAAACCCCACCTGGGGATCGAACCTGGGACTTTCTGACTGTGATCAGATACAATAAAACTATGTCTATAACACACACACACACACACACACACACACCTGTGTTTCTGTGTACATTGACCCCCCCCCCCTCCTTTCCATTTACACAGGAGAGGCTTGCAGCAGAGTGATGATGTCATGCTAGCGGTGCAACTATGGCAGCTTAGCCTATTTTCGGAAGCACCACAGATTTCTATTTATAGCCCTGCTGAGCAGCGTTCCTCTCAAAAACAACCCCGATGTGACACCCAAAACACTAATAATACGCTTATTATTCTATTTCACTTCTCATCCATCTTCATAACACATCATTAACGCTAATCATCGCTGGAAGAAGAAAAAAAAACACCAATTAAAAGCGGGTTCCAAATGATGCCCGGTTCAGCCTGGCATGATGACGGTGCTTTTTCATTTTCTTGTATTCTAGTCATGCAGGGGGTCGTGCACTGTTAAAGTCGGGTAAAAGTAGGTTAAAGAAGCCTGACTTTAAATAACATTTATAGTTTAGTGACCAGATCTGAGATGGTGATAAACAGGACACCGAAACCAGGATGGTGGGGGGAGTAGGGGACACTACTTACGATGCGATTTCGTTTATAATCCTTCACAGTTAGTGTACATCTCTCTCTCTCTCTCTCTCTCTCTCTCTCTCTCTCTCTCTCTATTCGTTTATCGTCCATTTTTCCAGTTCCTGGGGTCGGACGTTAATGTTTGGAGCAGAGTTTTCCGTCCGGATGCCCTTCCTGACGACAAC
>JAOUQU010000003.1:3215880-3227660 GCA_028566735.1 Ammoglanis amapaensis
AAATTTTTTGTACAAGCAAACAAAAGCTTTGCTCAAGAGAGCTCTAGAACTTCAGTAATTTCTGACCTTTGCTCTTACGTATGCATGACACATCTGGGTTAACAAAAGAAATAACAAAAACGACACTCCGCTAAATGTCTGGTATAACACACTTCGCTAAATAAATGGTATAACACATTTTTAAGCAAAAGTGACTTACCTGATCTGGGTAGAAATTCATAATTGTGGCCATAACTGTGACACGGCGATTGTTATGTTGGATCCGTTAATCCAAAAATACTCCACTTCTCTGTCAGCTCTTTCTGAGAGGCGTTCCTGTCTGCTCTCACCGAGGACAAAGTTTAAACTCCAACATTGCTAATCAGATCATCAGAAAAAGCCACAGATTTCTATTGGTTCCTGAAAGATTACGTACAGGTCATAGAAGTAAACGATGTGATGAAACAACACGGAATACAGCCAGAACTAAGTATCTCTATTATTAACATGTCTTGCTTAAAACAAATCCCAAAGTTCAAGCTCACTTCAAATGACAACACGGACTAGTTGTATTCTTCAAATAACCAACAAAGAAATGAATACTGTGAATCTAAGTTAACTAAACTTTGGCAGTGATGGCTTAGTAGTTGTGGTACTGGGCTAGAGATCAGATGGTCACCAGTTCCTGCCCTACTAACATCAAGTTTCAATTGTTGGCTTTCCGAAAAAATGGGGTTCTGGTCAAACTGGTGTATGGCAAATGCTGCCAGTATACATGCAAACTAAAACACAAGAAATGATGACATTATATGCAGTATATGTTTTATTGATCTGCCAGTGTCTGTCAAGGCTTCACTTTAAGAACTTGAATTTGAGCTTCCCAAAAACAATTCAATGGCTGTTCTATGAAATATCTACTAAATATGTGAATGTGTGTGTGTTGTGTTCCCAGCCTTTTGGGGAAAACTCTGTACCCACCACAGAAATATGGCTCGAAAAGGAAATCTGTGGCCAGAAGGATGATATAGGCAAGTATTAGATATGTAGAGGTGGCAAGGTGGCTAAGTGGTTAGCAAGAAGTCCCGGCTTCGATCCCCAGGGGCTTTCTGTGAGGAGTTTGCACATTCTCCCCTTGTCAGCATGGGTTTCCTCCGGGTACTTCGGTTTCCTCCCACAATCCAAAAACATGCACTAGGTTGATCGGAAATGGGTAAAATTGTCCTGTAGTTTTACAAGGTCCCTGTAGAGATACGGGGTTGGAGAAAGACCTGGCAACCTACTTCGTAAAAATATAATTGCTGAGTAACTCTGGGGATCGGTAGCACCCCACAGAGTAACCCAACAGTCGGAAACGACTGAAACGGGTAAATACACTACAGATGCTGTCAAAAATATCTCATTCCTTTTTTATTTCCCACAATTTACAATGAACAGACTGCCATACTTATTGTGACCCATGTGCTTCATAAGTTCTAATGAACTTTAAGTTGGCATCAAAAGATTTGGAGACATTTGTACCCTTGGGAGGGAGTAAGAATCCAGGCTCTTTTGTCATAAATGCATCAATGTTTACTTGAGTTAAAAGTTAGTTTCAAGTTTAGCTGGGTGCAGAAGAAACTTTTCTTATGTGCATTGAACAGTATGTACAAGAAATATGTCGTCCATCACATATTATGAAATAAAAGTTTTATATAAGTGTTGGTTGCTTTTAAAATTGGTGTCTTTGTGTCAAGATCTTACACAAGATATACACAAGATATACACACACGTATAATACGTGTCTCAGGAGCAACACAAATGCTTTAATGTGATAGAAACATATCTAAAAAGTGGACATTATAAGTATTAAATCTTTATTAATGTATTTAAATCGAATTTGTTCGAGGTGTTTTTGTGACTAGCTTGTTTAATGACGTCGCTACGCAAGCTTACGTCCAGCACGCGCTTGCTATATATACTTACGTGTTGACGTCAGCGGTCTCTTCCCTGCCTGTGCCCTGGTGAGGTAGGCAGTGTAAAAATTGTGTCCGATTCTCCTCACAGCGAATCCAACAACATCCGTCAAAATGGTACGTCTATCACTCCTGTTTTATGTCCGTGCCTTGGCGATGGCCATATTTCCGTAAAGTTTTTGGAACATTTTCGTATTTTTGTCTGATATAAGCGAGTTTATTCTTAAAGTACCGGTTAAACAAAATGGCGACCTATTGTGTCTGGTTAGGCCTTACCGGGCCGGCTTTTTTAAAAGCGCCTATAGCAAAAGAAACGTGCGCGTTATGAGTTTAGAATGTTTAAAGTTAGGTTACGTGTATTATGAATTATTTGTAGTAATATATTTACAGTAGTGGTTGGTAGTTTTAGCTTAGCGACTTGAATATGTCAGGCGTTGGCTGCTGGTGTGCTAATTTTATTAGCATTTTAACTTTAGGCTTTTCTTCATAGAAACATTTCTAGTGGCTGAAATGGCTTCTTTGGTACTTTTATTGCCCATTTGGGGCAGTTTATTGAGTATAAAATATGTACGTTACTGGCCCTGAACCAGTTACACGTGGCCTGTTGGTGGCAGATGTGGCGCATCTGGATCCACCGCTGGTTCCCTTGATTACTGTAGCAACCCAAGTCCAAACTTCAATTGGAGTGATTGTAAATGATCTATTATAGGGGAATTAAATATTACACACTGGAATTGTGGGATTTTAAATCTGGGGACATGGGACATAATCGAGCATTGGCTTGAAATTGTTTTAAATAACTTCTGACACACATCTGCATCGACCTAATGGAAGTTTTGACACTTGTTCTGCATAAGATCTTTCCAACCCAGGTGTTTATGACGTCACTGGTATCAGGTGTTGAGTATGTTTGTGGACATTGAGCCCTGGATCTTGTTGTATCAGTGTCATGGCCTTGCTTTGGATTCCTAGCAGATGTTAGCATTTCCGATCCTGACATGGCTCAGTTGCGTATAAATGATTTTATCAATTGCGGGAACAGTTGTAGACTTTTAATAACTTTGTGTAACCTTTTGTATTACTTAATCCACCTTCTATTGGGTGTGACTAACTTGTGCTCAGCAATATGATCTGATCTGATCTTTGCTGTCAGATATCAGAGCGAAACGTTTTTTTTTTTTAAATAATCAAACATTCCTTCTGTCTTTAGGTGAACTTCACCGTAGACCAGATCCGTGCCATCATGGACAAGAAGTCCAACATCCGTAACATGTCTGTGATCGCTCACGTGGATCACGGTAAATCCACTTTGACTGACTCGCTGGTATCCAAGGCTGGTATCATCGCTTCAGCCCGTGCTGGAGAAACACGTTTTACTGACACAAGAAAAGATGAGCAGGAGCGTTGCATCACCATCAAGTCCACGTAAGTAGTCTAGGCTCTAACTGT
The DNA here is from genome assembly GCA_028566735.1 of Ammoglanis amapaensis. Lineage (NCBI taxonomy): Eukaryota > Metazoa > Chordata > Actinopteri > Siluriformes > Trichomycteridae > Ammoglanis > Ammoglanis amapaensis. The sequence continues at coordinate 3,219,261 of JAOUQU010000003.1, forward strand.
TGCTTTTATCATCGAATGTGCACGCACAACTCAACCCTGCGAATCCTTCCTTTAATAGCTTTCATGAACGTGCAAAGTCTTTGAGGTTTTGCTCGAGACTTTGCGCCAAGTTTCACTTTTTTCTTTTCTTTTTTGTAGTGCCATCTCTTTGTACTACGAGCTGAGTGACAACGACTTGGCTTTCATCAAACAGAGCAAGGACGGTTCTGGTTTTCTGATCAACCTCATCGACTCCCCCGGGCACGTTGATTTCTCCTCAGAGGTGACCGCTGCTCTGCGTGTCACTGATGGAGCCCTTGTGGTGGTTGACTGTGTGTCTGGTGAGTGAGGGGTGAAAATAAATAACCCAGAATCAATTTTTACAGTGTTTCCCCCCCTCCTGTCCTCTGATCTCATTTGTTTGTTGCTTTTATTATAGGAGTGTGTGTGCAGACAGAGACTGTGCTGAGACAGGCCATCGGTGAGAGAATCAAGCCTGTGCTGATGATGAACAAGATGGACCGTGCCTTGTTGGAGCTGCAGTTGGAGCCTGAGGAGCTGTACCAAACGTTCCAGCGCATTGTGGAAAATGTCAACGTCATCATTTCCACCTATGGTGAGGACGAGAACGGACCCATGGGCAACATCATGGTGAGCAATTTGTGACTTGCATCCTAAAAACGAAATCTATCAAGCAGTTTTGTGATGGAGTTGTAATGGTTAACCTGTTCTTTTCTAGATTGATCCAGTTGTTGGTACTGTTGGTTTTGGTTCTGGACTCCATGGCTGGGCCTTTACACTCAAACAGTTTGCTGAAATGTATGTAATGAAGTTTGCTGCCAAGGGTGATGCCCAGCTGTCACCAGCTGATCGCTGCAAGAAAGTGGAGGACATGATGAAGAAACTTTGGGGCGATCGGTAAGTGTTACTGTTTTGTTGGCTTTGTCTTTTTGTTCAGTTTATCGTCGTCTGTGCAGGAATAGTTTAAGTTAACCCTTTTAACGAATTGCCCTTCCAGATTCTTTGACCCTGCTACTGGAAAGTTCAGTAAGTCTCCTAATGGACCTGATGGCAAGAAGCTTCCCAGAACCTTTGCCCAGCTTATCCTGGATCCCATCTTCAAAGTGAGTAGAATTACTTTTGTTAGTGCCATAATTGGATAAAGTGATGACTTTAAATCTTCACTTTGACCTGACTGTCTAGTGGTGAAAGACTTTAATCTGATAAATCAAATCTCATTGTATGACTTGTATTTTAGGGAGCAAGATTTTTAATTGTTTTTCTTTACAGGTTTTTGATGCTATCATGAACTTCAAGAAGGAAGAAACTGCCAAACTGATTGAGAAGCTCGAGATCAAGCTTGACAACGAGGACAAGGAGAAGGAAGGCAAACCTCTGCTGAAGGCAGTGATGCGTCGCTGGCTTCCAGCTGGAGAGGCCCTGCTTCAGATGATCACCATTCATCTGCCCTCACCTGTGACTGCTCAGAAGTACAGATGTGAGCTGCTGTATGAAGGACCTGGCGATGATGAAGCTGCCATGGGTAAGCTTAAGTTCGTACAAAGTTTAACAAACTAACATCCAGCTGATTCCTGCCGCGAGTGTCATGGCTAGGAAATATTCTTACATAAAGGATTAAGATTTTGCTTTTTGTTTCAGGTATTAAGACCTGCGACCCTAAAGCACCACTTATGATGTACATCTCCAAAATGGTGCCGACTACCGACAAGGGTCGTTTCTATGCTTTTGGTCGTGTCTTCTCTGGCTCAGTCTCCACTGGTTTGAAGGTTCGCATCATGGGACCAAATTACACCCCTGGAAAGAAGGAAGATCTTTACCTGAAGCCTATTCAGAGGTTTGTAGTTCATGTAAACCTGCTTAGACGCTTAAAAAAAATAGAATTGCATTGACGTGACGCTTGTTTCCTGCAGGACCATTTTGATGATGGGTCGTTACGTCGAGCCCATCGAGGATGTACCTTGTGGTAACATCGTCGGTCTGGTTGGTGTGGACCAGTTTCTGGTGAAGACCGGAACAATCACCACCTTCGAGCAGGCCCATAACATGCGTGTGATGAAGTTTAGTGTCAGCCCTGTGGTGAGAGTCGCTGTTGAGGCCAAGAACCCTGCTGACTTGCCCAAACTGGTGGAGGGTCTGAAACGCTTGGCCAAGTCTGACCCCATGGTGCAGTGCATCATCGAGGAGTCTGGTGAGCATATCATCGCTGGTGCTGGTGAGCTGCATCTTGAGATCTGCCTGAAAGATCTTGAGGAGGACCATGCCTGCATTCCTCTGAAGGTACGGTAGAGTAACTGATTTTTGTTGTTGCATCTCTATATACATTTACAAGTAATGAATCAATAATTTGTTAATTACCTTATGGCTAACTTGGTCGTTTGATAAGTAAAATGCATTTTCCTTATTCCAAATGTTATTATCCCTAGTTGAAAGCTCTTCTGAAAATATATTTGATGGCCCTGGATGTATGAAATCTAAATCTTATTTTCCTCCAACAGAAATCTGACCCGGTTGTGTCATACCGAGAGACTGTGTCTGAGGAGTCCAAAATAATGTGCCTGTCCAAGTCCCCCAACAAGCACAACCGTCTGTTCATGAAGGCCCGGCCTCTGGCCGAGGGTCTGCCAGAGGACATTGACAAAGGTGAGGTCACTGCCAGACAGGAGTTAAAGGCTCGTGCCCGGTACCTGGCCGAGAAGTACGAATGGGAGGTGACCGAGGCCCGTAAGATCTGGTGCTTTGGCCCTGATGGAACTGGCCCCAACGTTGTGGTTGACGTGACCAAGGGAGTGCAGTACCTCAATGAGATCAAGGACAGTGTGGTGGCCGGCTTCCAGTGGGCTAGCAAGGAGGTAAGACTATGGCATTTACTTTTTTTTAAGGTTGCTGAATAGAACTTTGCTGTGATGACTAAAGCATTGATTTCATTCCCAGGGCGTGCTTTGTGAGGAGAACATGCGTGGCATTCGCTTCGACGTCCACGATGTGACCCTTCACACAGATGCCATCCATCGTGGTGGTGGCCAGATCATTCCAACTGCTCGTAGAGTGCTTTATGCCTGCCAGCTAACTGCTGAGCCCAGGCTACTGGAGCCTGTTTACCTTGTGGAGATCCAGGTAGGTTCAGACAGGATTAGTTGATGTGGTTTTTTGGCCACATTTGTTAGGTCATGTTTAATGGAACGATGTTCTATATCACTTAGTGTCCTGAGGCTGTGGTTGGTGGCATTTATGGTGTACTGAACAGGAAGAGAGGTCTGGTGTTTGAAGAGTCCCAGGTCATGGGAACACCTATGTTTGTGGTCAAGGCTTATCTGCCTGTCAACGAGTCTTTCGGTAAGTGAAACGATTATTCTACTGAAATTAGAGGGGGAAATAATTTCCTGTACTGGTCTCTGTAGTGAGTCTAACCTATCTGTCCTTTCACAGGTTTTACCGCTGACCTCCGTTCCAACACCTCTGGTCAGGCCTTCCCACAGTGCGTGTTCGACCACTGGCAGATCCTGCCCGGAGACCCAATGGATCCATCAAGCAAGCCTTTTCAGGTCGTGGCTGATACACGTAAACGCAAGGGTCTTAAGGAAGGAGTCTCTGCTCTGGATAACTACCTGGATAAATTGTAAAGATCCTCCACCTTCCCCCCCCTCCACTGAGGGACTGGACTGTACAGACCAAGAGCACTAAAGAAATGCTTGCCAAACATCATGACATTATCGCTAAAATATAAAAAGTATGTGTTTAATAAAGGAAATAAAAATTGAGGAGTGTGTGGCCTTGATTTGTGGGGGGAGCTTAATTTTTAGCTCGCAACCTTCAGTTTGGTCTGACATTTTAAGCCGCTCTCTAAGTCGTTCGTCTTGTAAATTAATTTCAAATGGAAATAAGAGAATTGATGTAAACTTGGACTAGATTCAGTTAATCCTTAAACATTTCTGGCTGCAAAATCTTAAATTCAAGCATGAATGTTAAATGATCAATCCCTGGATTGAGCTTTGTAACCAGCCTTGTTGTAAATGAATCAGTCTGATGATTTAGTTGAAGTTAGAAAGCATTGAGATTAAGCTTAAGCAGTACAAAGACACATTTGCGCTTTAAATGAATTTATTTTGGTTTTAAAGGACAAGTTGTTTTTATACAAAAAAAACTTGGGAGTCTGGTATTCAGCTATTTGAACAGTCAACAGTAACGACCTATCAGATGAATTCAGCAGCAAAAAACATTTAAACCCAAAATTTCTTCACATTTCCACACTTGTACAATTTTTGGGACCGTAGCTTTAACTTCACTTCTCTATATTTACAAACAAACGAGCTCTGCAGTGAATGCATGAGATAGATTTGAAATCCGGTACAATAAAAAAAAGCAATTACAATTTAACAGTGTTTACTGTACACTGTACAAGTTTCTCTTATTTCCAATAAATGCTCGTGCATCAGGAAACAAAACAGTCAGTTCCTCATAAAGGTTTGCACTCGTGTCTGGGTCAAAAGTGCATCAGTGCTACTCAAAAATGACCGTCGGCGCCAAAACCTTGACCTAAAGTTTACAGGTTTAAATCGTAACTAACTACAGTTCCCAAAAACGGAATTGAGTTCCCACTATGTGTCACCATTTAATCAGAGTTTCGACTTTCACCAATGAGGTGCTACAAAAGTAGAAAAGCGAACGAGTACCCAGTGCACTGTTTGCTACTTGTATATCTCATGCTCGTACATGGCGATGCTTTGGTCGCTGATTTTTGTAGACAGGAGCAGTTTACTGCAGGTCAAGGAAGTAGTGACGTCCTCCAGACACTTTAACAGATGCGGCTCCATCATTAAGTATAGAAGATGAGCTCAGGAATTTGTCCATCTTCTACTGAAGTGCCATTGTTGTTCCCTGCAGCGTAACAGAAAGTGAAGCAGGTCTTGGTGCCAGTTGCTGGGGCTTCGTGAGTGACTTTGCGCATTCCTTTTGTTCCATAGTGGGAGTCTGGTCCCTGCACAACAAAGATTATTCTGTATATTAATAATGCAAAAATATTGTACTGTAATAAAATGTTCTAAACACCACTGAAATCTGGTCAGGCCACTGCAACAAACTGACCAAAATTACAATTTCAGGGCATAAAAAAAGACGAAGTAAAATTAATAGTACAAAACACTTAAATAAAAGTAACGATCACAAAATCTATTATAAGAAGTACACATACATAATAAACGACTCCTATAAACACGAGGAAATTTGACTTGTGACCTTAAAACTAACGGTGAAAATGCCTTTAGCTTCTTTTCACGTCATGTTTTACACTTTAGGTAACATTCATCACACAGGTCTCATCAAACACAGTTATGGTTAATTTTACGTCGTCATTTTGCTTTTTCTGGATGTCTTTGGACTGTGAGAGGAAACCCAGCATGCCCGGAGTAAACCCACACAGATAATGGCTGGGAAAGCCCCGGGTGTACCCAAGAATGAAATCTGGGACTTCTTGCTGTGAGGTGACAATGCTGACCACTAAGCCACCGTGCCACCCACAATGGTGAAGATTGTAGTGAAAGCAGTGAATCACCTTAAGAGTCGCACATGCCGTGTAGTTAACGCTTGGTAAGATCTCTACCGGCTCCTTGAACATCACTCTGAAGGTGTTGGCTGTTCCATCACAGCTGAATCCTGTGTCATTCTGCCCCAACACAGTGTTACTGTCTGTGTGGATGATCTAACAAGAGAGAAAATTTATTCGTATGACTTAAATCCTGATCCGGTGACGTGTCAAGCATAGCATGTTTAATGTATCATGTCTTACCTGGATATTGACCTGATAGTCCGTTGGACCATGTATGGACCCATAGAGTCCGAATCCCACCACAAATATTCTGCGATTCACAGAAAACCTATTTTTAAAAGAAAAAAAAACACATCCGGTAAATATTTCCAGTATGACGTTTAAATAATGAACAATTCCACTAAAAACTCGTAATAGTGTGTGTGTGTGTGTGTGAAAAGCACTGTCCGACACGGATGTAATAACTTAGGAAGAATCGATTCACCTGAGCGACAATTTGGATTGTGTAAATCATTTAAGATGAATCCATTTTCATTCAAAACAGCAGAGGGCGCTGATGCTTAACCACCGTTCACCATATAATCTTGATGTGCACACCCAAAATGTTTGAACTACGAATCGACGCGTAGCAGAGCGCAAGATACGGCGACGCAGGCCACAAGAGGGAGCACAAGAGCCATCAATACAACAAAGTGCGCACACTTGTAGTTAAAGTATTTGATCTAAGTATATAAGCCTTAAATGTTTACAATGCTTCATTTATTATCTGACAGTTAAAAGCTTTCCTTGTTCAATATCGATCAGCTAAAATCGACGATCTTTCTCGTCTGTCACTTTTCCAAAAGATGAACACAAATGCAACAGAACCCTCAGAAACTTGTCGCCCTCTAGTGCTGTGGTGGTAAATTACCTTATGGTGCATATGAACTAGACGCAGAACTATAAAAAGTACAAAGGGTATAAAAGGACAGTGTAATCAACCCAGAAGTATAAATAAGCCTTCAGCTCGGAGTTGGTGGTGGTGGACTTACCTGATGCGATCACTAGTTCCGCTGTAACCCCAGCGGCTCTCCACCTGCCCAAAACGTGTGATGCTGCACTCTTTACCCCGTAGACAGCAGCGTGGCCGGTCAATGAATTCCACATGCGGTTTGGGGTTAACTGTAAAGTGCAGAAATAGGCTGACCACTTCTCTGTCCGTCAGTATACCAGACTGAGCCGGACCTGCGCAGGGCCAGATCACTCGGTTAGTCAGTCCAAAATAAAATAAATGTACCGAAAATGCTTTTGGTTTGAAAGAAAGAGCATGGGAAGGGTTTATAATCTATATTTTATTCCACAAAAACATCTACCATTGTTACCTGCTGCAAACTCCTCTATGGTCATGAGTGGGAAGCGGATAAGACCGAGCGCCTTCCCCAAGACCCGTCGTTTGTTCTCTGGTGTAGGTTGTAGCTGCTGTCTTTGAGCCTCGGCCTCAGCCCAACGCACTGCGGCCCCGAACAACCCGACCTCCCGCACCCCGAGAGTGTCCCTCTCTAACACCGCCACTAACGTGTCTGCAAAACAAGGAAACAGTCTCATGTTCTTGATCAAAAACATACATTTGCACATTTGTTTGTTGTGTAGGAATTTATTGCGTTGGTATAGATGATAAAATGTACCGAGGTCTATATCAGTAAAGCCTTCAGCTGCGAGGGCATCTGCAGTGTTCTTGTCGATGTTCTCCAGGCAGAGGCTGGCCAGCTGTGGCTCATCGAACAACCGTGCCTATATAATCAAACACATTTAAGTAACCAATCAGATACTTTCAATGCACTGAGTATTACAGAGCATAGTGCATGATATGATACACACCTATGTTAGTGTATCTTACACTGTGGCTTGTCGGTCAATGCTCAGATTTATTAATATATATATTTTTAACCTATATAACTCAAATCAATTCAAACCAGAATGTTCTACATTTAAATTATGATAGAAAATGTGCCACAAAACATTTGTCAGATATTTAGCAGTAATAACGTTAGTTATACATTAGTTACACACACGTTACTAATCTTAAGCCAGCAGAATGCTGGACCACGCTGTTCAACAGAAAGGGAGGTGGTTCTGACCTGTGTCAGCAACATAAAAGCGTTATCAGCTCGCAGGTTTTTCTTCAGGAACTCCACACAGTGCGCCTCAAGAGCTGGCACTGCGTACTTCTTCGCCGTGTATAACGTAGTCATAACTGTCTCGGGTCCGATCTGAACCTCATCAGAGTAGAGAAACCTGCACCGGATGAACACAATTCAATTTCTTATTAGCTACACATTTAATGATTTGGTTCAAAAGGTACCACTTGATTTAGGGCGTGTCTGTGTGTCTTTGCTATCCTAAGACGAGAAGATTGCTGTTTCATCGGGGCAGCTTGACATGTCCAACGCTTTCCATATCAAGACTGTTAATAATGGTATCAGTGAAGCTGGTCGTGCATGGGGTTTTATTTCTCGTCAGCATCAAAGTGTAGGCACAAAGTCAAAGTTTGTCATCGTGTATCAGATAACAAGGAGCCATGTAAAGTGTGTAAACACTGTCACTTTAACAACAGTCACCTTATTTTGAGATATATTTATACATACATATATATAGATATATACACACAGCTTCTACTTTTGTAAATTACCTTCCTTTGCCTCTTCATAGTTTTTTTACTTCTTAAATTGTAGGTTAAATTAATGTTTACAATTGTTGTTTTCAATTATTATAATCTATTTTTTAGCTTGTTAAATGTAATTCCGAGTGTTCGGATGGAGTAGTTATAAAGCATTTCACTGCCGGTTGTACTGTGTATAACTATGTATGTGACAAATAAA
>JAOUQU010000003.1:3272217-3284781 GCA_028566735.1 Ammoglanis amapaensis
ATTTTTGTGATCATGATTTATTGTGATCTGCGGCAGCATTAAAGGTAAAACTTCACAAATGTGTATCCCGGTCTAAATGGTATTTTCACCCAGTGAGGCACCACTGACCTAGAAAATGACCAAGGAAACAAAGTGGAAAAGCGGAGTAACGGAAATGATGTCGCTTCTCCGTGTAGTTAGAGAATTTAGTTGAATCTCGTCGGGTCAACAGAAAGGGCAGACGGCGACTACACCACACGTAACCAAAAACGGAACTTAAACCCAACACAAATAGCGCCAGCGCCCTCTGCTGTTTAAACAGCATGTTGATTATTCACAGTTTGTGATTGAAAGATTGCACCAGTTGACCGTTGTCTCTACGCTAGCTCAGAAAGGTCTGAGGAGATTAGAATGGATCTGCACTTACAGACGAGGGGAGTCCCGGAGGCTTGCGGATCTTTTTCGGCTGGGTGTCTGGAGGAACACACAGGCACAAGGTTGTAAAGCACGAGATCTACACGACACTGCATATTCAAGTTCACAGCATTTCTTGCGGCTCCTACCAATATTTCCGTCTGGCGGCCGTCTCCGCGGGTTGTTCGGGAAGGAGGAGTAAAACTGAGAGCCAGATTTGTGGCCCGAGGGAGACATGGCATCAGCGTTGGCCATTATGATCTCTGAAGACATGAAGCCCGGCTACATGGAACGAAGCGCAAAACCAAACACAAAAAAAATGGATGAAGCACATTTAAATCTGGAAATCTATCTTTAATTATAAAGTGCAGTTTAAGCATACCTGGGATCCAAATGAAGAATAAGGTCCCCGTTCATTCTTTCCTGCTGATTAAAAACAAAACGCGGTACAATGAGCACTTCTGTGCAGTTCAACCCACCAAAAATAAAGTTAAACATCACACAGCAGACTAACAATGGAATCAGTTAAGAATCTCTATTTATTTAATAAAGACTAACTCAAAGGATATGAGTCAACCCTCGCCCCCCTCCCCAAATTAGAAACTTCTCTGGTACAAAGAGCCACTGTTGGTTCAAGCCCGGAGGAGAATTTCTGCCCCAGCAGCCTCAGTATCACCAGAACACACATGAATACACACACAAAGACATCCAAGAACCAGAAAACAAAACTTACCACCAATCCCTGAGCTGAGGAACGGGGAAGATAACGAATCGTGCTCGTTGTAGTGTGAGCCCTCGCCATAACTCTGGAGAAATCAAACACATATTACACATTAAAAACTTGGATAATTTACATTTACATATTCGTTTTCTATGCATTTCGTTCACGGTTTTAGAAACGAGCAAACAAAAAAAGGCTGACCTGCTCCCCAGCTGCCCACGAACTGGAATCGCTACGCTCATCCAAACCTACACGACAAGGACGCCAGAAAAGTTAGTAACAGACGACAAAAAAAAAAAAAACTTTAAAAGACTGAAGGAAGAAAAAAAAATAATCCCAGTTCCATCTGTATTTATTCACATGGGCTTTATTAACATTTATTTGATGGCACTTGGATTACAAGAGACGCCGCATCAAAGGGCAAAACGATAAAGCTCATCAGACAGAATTATGTGTTATTTAGCAAAGCTCGATCCTCAAATCCATGATTTCGTTTATTAAAAGTTATTTTAAATTAAGACATTACAGAAACAACACAATGGACCATCGTGGTAACATCATCATTGCCGGCTTAGTAGTGAACTTTACAAGCGCGGCCAGCATGACATTTCAGATAATGACGGATACGTATGCAATGCTTTCAATAAAGTATCCAGGTCACGTATAAGGAAGTCAATCTGGACAACATTCGAAGCTTCTATAAAAGAACTCATGAACATAACCCGGGCATCATTTTTTCCACCGAACCTCTTTTCTTCTCGCCGTTTTCTGCCTTAATGCTCAATAAGCTCTCAGGAGACACACGGCTTAATTGCGAGCTGATTTGCATAATTGTGCATATTAATGCAGTGGCTTTATGAATATTCATATATTCCCCTTTCGAGGGGAAGAGGGGGTCTCGGCAATTGCGGGCGGCTGAAGGCTGAGCATGAGTGATGAAGCTAACAAAGCAGTGCAAATAGCGACATCCATGCTGACAGGCATGATCTATGAAGCCTACGCAGGCGGCATGGCAAATGAAGTGGGCACCAAGCGGCTTTGTGAAAGAATCCGCCATTTAAAAAAAAATATTTGAGGTGGGAATGTGAGAAGTCATTCAGGGGGAGTAGAAGATGATGGGAATTTTACAAGTAGCTTTGCAGGAAGCTGATTTTAGCTTTCACCGACATTCGCGGCAGATCTATGACACCTTTCTACACCGACAATGAAGCTAAAAACAACTTTTGTTAGGACTGACAGCTAGCGGCGAGCACTTTAAAACTTACTTGATGCTATGGAGCAGCCCATCCCATTGGCTAGAGGGGTAAACTTAACCCAACTGTTGTGTTTCAATGCAAGTTATCAAAAGCTCCTCAAAGGCATACATGAATGTCATCGATTTGTGAAAGCCGTTAGCGTGGTGCGTGTAAATGGGTAAACATGAAACCACTTCCTATTTATTTATATTTTAACTGATTTTAAAACATTCAGCCCAGATAGAACTCAACTCTTAAAAAAAAAACTACGAAAGGTCGTCGTTTATCATTTGTAGTATTTCTTTAACCTATTGAAATAAAAATAGAATACTTTTATTTGCTATGGCTTTGATAGTGCAGCGTGAGCTCAACGTGGCCAGAAACCGCACCAGACTCGAATTGTAGTGGCAGTCCTAAGCCCGGATAAATAGGAAGGGTTGTGCCGACAACGGCATGTATATATTAGATATTGTGGTTACAGAAGAGGACTTGTGATCAAAAGTCTTCCTAACAAAACTTCTGCCTAAAATGTGCTCACTGCACCCTTGTGTGTGTTTAATAGTGTCTGTGTGTGTGTGTGTTATGTGTGTTATGTGTTAGATTCTATTACGTACAACCAGCACACAAAATACGATCCAGTGATCTGCGGTCATAGGAGAAAATTTAGGGACAGAAGAATATTTTTTTTAATGATTAAAACCATGGAGGAAGTCTTCTGTTAAAATCTTTTTCAAACGGATTACAAATATGTTCACATTTCTACATTATTTATATTTACATAACACTGTTTATGCACCACCACCAGAACTACAGTACCATGCTAAGCACAATCAATCTTTTTTTTGGTTAGAACAATTTCCCTGTGGTGACAAATCAATAAAAGTCAATACAAGAACTGCCAGAGCAGCATATGCATGCATACATATGAATATATATATTAATAAATCATAAGACATAAACAACCAGAAGGAAACACGATGCACGAGCAATACTGCAGTACGGCGTTCGAAAGCAATTACTACACACTGCGTTTTAACTTGTAATGTGAGCTTTAGTGGAGAGTAAATGGACGTACGATTGAGTAAATATTAGGATGTTTGTATTTGTATTATCTGAAGTGCCACGGTTAGCAAATGTTGCTACAAAAATGTATTTCAACACATTTCATCAGGTCGTGTATTCACCCAGCCACCCACGTATTAAAAGTTCACGTGAATGTAAGTTAGGAAGGCGCGAGCAAAGGGAAGTGACCCTGTCCCGTTTAACGCCGGACACCGTGGGTGACGAGATCGACAGCTGTGGAGGCGAGCGAGTGAAAGGTTGGGGAAGGGCCGTTGACAGGAGTGCTCCTTTTCACACAGGTATCCAGCAAGTGGAAGTGTGGAGTGGAAACGGGAGGTGGGGGGGGGGGGGGGAGAGGGGGGGGGGGGGGGGGGGGGGGGGGGGGGGGGGGGGGGGGGAATGCAAGGTAACACCCTTCTGAGCACTTTTGCCTTAAGACAGATGTGGGTGCAGAAAAGCCTTTATTTATTAATCAAATCGCTTCTTGTTACTAACACAAGCTGCATTAAATTAGGGCTTATAAATGATCGAATATCGTCTATGATCTCAAGACAGGCAAGAAATGGACAACTGGAGCAACCGTGTCAATTGATATTTGCTAAATAAAAAGTTTTTTTTAAAAAACAATCGAATAACAACAATTAGTCCTGAAACTTTTATAAAAAATTGCTGGCCATAAAGAATTGTCAAGTCATTGTCATTACTACAAAAACTGAACAAACATTTGCCTGTAATAATTATAAAATGCTGATAAAGTTTGTTAACGTGAAGGCCACTGATCTCCCTCGTTGTGTACTTTGCTATCTTAGCGCTGACCTCCTGAGGAGCTTCCAAGATGGCAGGGGGCAAAGAGGAAGCTTTGTTTCATTGCAAAGCCATTTCCTGCAAGTTGGTGGGGGAGAAAGTGTTCTGTTGTTCGAGGGGAGGAGTGTTTTGTGCTGTGGGGAGGGGGGGGAATCATTTAGAGACCGTAAGTCCTTCGTTTAACCCTTTGTTCTGGGATTGCTTCATTGAGTGATATGTTTGGTGTGTCGGTGGGGAAGAAAAGCACACAGACCTGAGAAAGTCTGACAACATACAAAGACACATCGGGCATTAACGCATGCAGGATCACATGATCTGAAGCGAGGAACAAAAGAAAGCACAAAGTCAAAACTTAAAGGCAGAAAGCAATAATTTTGCTGGTATAACAATCTTTCTTTCTTAATAAGGATAAATACTAAAAATTCTCATTTCATTTCATTTAGTAAACAAAATGGCCCATTGTCAGCTTTTATTTCTATTTCAAAGACAAACCAAGACTTGGATGACTGCTAAAGAGTTCCCAAATATAGTGGTTTATTACATTTTGGTAATAAAATTTGCGTTGAACTTTCTCTGTGCGAGATGAGCTAATAAACTGGACCCTTTATTAAAAATGATTTGCGTCGAGACCCTACAATATAACCTTACTTGAAAGATTCTGCTAAACTTACTGAATTAGGAGACTTAATTAGCCTTGAGCACGGAGATAAAGCATTGTGCATCGCTGTGAGATCGTATCCCCACTTCTGGAAAAAAAAATTAATTACCTGAACCTCCAAACTGACTGCTGGCAAGTGTGATCGGTCTGGTCTTTCCATTGGCCACAGGAGGTGCAAACATCTAAAGCAAGAATGGAGAAAATGATGGAGTAAGTTTTTTTTATTCCCAGAACAGCCTCCATACTTGGTGGTGTTAATTTATACTAAAGGTAAAACAATTTCTTTAAGATTCTGTTTGGTGTCAAAATGAGATAATTGCTTCAAATAATCGACCCGACCACATTCGAGAGCATCACTGGGATTCGGATCTGATGACACAAATATATGATTAATAGAAGCGGTGCCCAATCTGGTCTTCTCCCGTTTCAGCCAATCAGCCTCAAGCTTTAAAATGTTTGGTGTTCTGTGAGGCTCTGATGCTCATTACAGACATAAAAAACGATTCGATTTATTCTAGTCTGTCCTGTTATTGCAAATCAAAGTGGCAAATTCTTTCTAACTTGGAAATAAATAAGTTTTACGTTTTAAAGAAGTGCTTAAAACTTTATGACCTAAATCTGAACACCTTCTTAGCAACATCTAAAACTCGGATCAAAGTATGTTTAAATACACACAAGAAACAGACAAACGCAACACAGATCATTTGCACTGTGAGAAAATAATACGATGAATTTCTGAGGTATACAAATATGAACTAAAAAACAATTTTCCATGTTGGTACTCTTAAGAATGAGTACTTCAAGAACTAATACTAAATCAACATTACGGTATTAATTTTAATTCTTCAATTCACTGAATCCAATATGAGTTTATTGTCTGTGTAAGGCAACGACAGGAGCATAAAAGAATAGAAAATTGATAGCTTACTTGCTGGAATACAAAGAGAGCCGTGCGGGGCCCGACATGAACTAATGTCTCTGTCTTTGTTATTAACAAATACATGAACTCTTGAACAAGGCACTTAAATCTATAGGGAAGACCATGAAAGACGGCGACTATGCAAATGTTTTGTGTTTTGGCTCATGAAGTTTTTCTGTATTAGCAATCTAATCTGTGAAAAAGACATTTTTTAAAATATTTTACCTTGAATACACTCAGAAATAAAAATGCAATACAATTATTTTCTAATTTCTAATGTAACCCCAATGTTTTATATCATAATCATTGCATTAATGTTAAGAAGTTTAAATAATGCAAACCTGATCAATAACTTGTGGTCTCATCAGTAAGAAACATTATAAATGTCAGACAAGCCAATTAAATGAACATTTGTGGAAATAAATGTTGCTTCGTGCCCGGGGGTGTAAAGAAACACCTTCATAAGCATGAGGTTCGTTTTAAATGCACATTAACTTGGCATTTTAATTTGCTTTATTCTACAGATTGTCGACTGGTAGAATTCTGAGAAAATCAAGTACATTCTATGAAACGTGAATAATCAGCGTTAGCACATGACGGTACTGATTACAAACTGTAATCCAGAAAAAATTAGTACAATCAAAATTAAATTAAATATAAAAACACCACATTAGGAACAAATTCTGAACAATAACAAATCGCCACTTGACCATGAGACCCATGGTGAGTGAAACAAACTCCAAACATTCACTGTTCGATCAGTTTCATGTCGCTAGAATTTCACTAGAATTTAACAAATTGAATTTGTTCTGGTTAAATACGAAGACAAATGAGTAAAAATGAATAAATAAATAAACAACTACGACAACGATCATTGTATGCGTGGTCCTTTTTCAAACCCACAACATGGGTTCCACACGCAAACGTTAGTCTCGTTTACAAGCTGGTGTACACACATGATCATGTGTGCCAAGACTCTGGTAATGAACCTCTCGAGTGCCCCTCAACCAAACTACACTTACTCTGCCTCAACCCCCCAACCCCCTCAGCCACGGCCCACATTCAAGCCCCACCCCCACCCTCAGACGCACACATTCACTCTTACCGCACTAAAATCCAGGAGGTCGCTGAGTTCCTTATCTGTCTCTACCGCCATTCTGTGGTCCTGCTGCTCGTTTATGACCCGCTGTCTTTAAAGAGCCCTGCAAGAGACATTCGCCGATATGAATTAAATCTACAGAATTTTTTCAAAGTGCCAAGCACATAACATATCAGAGACAAACGTTTACAATGGACTTGGCCGTGCACAACAAGAGTCTGGATGTCTAATAAGATTGTTCACTTTTCACAAAGTTTCAAATCCAACTTCAAGAGAATACGATTCAATCTTAAGTCTTAACTTAAGGTCAGAACTTTTGTTCTTTACAAAAAGCTGAATTTCCGTAACATTAAAAAGTCTTGGTTAGTCCTGATGTAATGCATAAACGGTTCTCTGTGCGGTTCTCTCAATACACCAATGCTTTTACATAAGAGCAATGAAATGGGCCGAGCACTTATATTACACAGCATGGCAATACGCCAAAAGGGAAAAATTCTTCTTAACAGCGAAGGACAAGTAAACATTAGGACCTGATATGATCGGTCAACATATTCAGCAACCCTGATATAATTTCCAGTCAAGAAAAAGAAATTATTCACGTTATAATGACAGCTAGCACTCGCTGATCAGATCCAAAGCAAGAACTTAAGTTATTTTCTTTAGTAAACGGACATTTTATCTGTTGTTTTAATTCGCTTGTCATTTTAAATATCAACTTGACATCAACTGTACAGTAAAAGCATCAT
Organism: Ammoglanis amapaensis; assembly: GCA_028566735.1. NCBI lineage: Eukaryota > Metazoa > Chordata > Actinopteri > Siluriformes > Trichomycteridae > Ammoglanis > Ammoglanis amapaensis. Next base: position 3,279,855 of record JAOUQU010000003.1, read on the forward strand.
TTACACACTACATACGAAGAAGTGTGTTAAATGAAAACGATCCTAAAGAGTTTTCAATACAAAAGCTAATGCAAAATAAAAAACAAGTGATTATTTTCTTCTGCCTTGGTCCTGTTTTTTTTTAGTATTATGGGGTCTAGGTGTTCGCGGCACCTCAAGTATTTGATTTGGGAAACATTTGACCTGGCGACTTTAGACTTTTGATGCTAGTGTGTAGTAGAAAATCCCACTGTTCCACCTGGGTGCTTAGAATAAAATCAAACACATGTACGCAATATAGGCACAATTCTTAACAAAGGTCCACGATTTAAAAAATGTCCACATATTATTAATTATTCACATTTATACACACTACAAATTTAACATTTAGCACATCAAACAGTGCAGGAAATATTGGAGTTTTTTTATCTGACCAAAAAAAATCTACAAATGAATTGGCCATGCACAAACCAATAACAAATAGTTAGGACGGGTATACATGGCCGGTAGTTATTTGCAAGCAAGATGCTGATGTGCTTCAAGATACTTGATGTCTGTATTTTGAACAGGTGACTGACCTGCCAGACATCACATAATAGCCTGATGCAAAAAGAAATCAGCTTAAACTGTCAGGATAATAACATTTCCAATCTCTGTGTTTAGGGAGAGGAAAGTGTTTTCACTATTATCTGATACTTTATCTAGAACTGATAGTATGCAATGGTGCGACATACTGTTACGACATATCTTAAGCAACCTGACACCTGGTACCATTTTGGTATTGGCCATTTAAAAGCTTGTCACATTTAACTGTACATTTAATTTAATTTGTCTATTCCAAAAAAAAAAAAAAACAAGCTGGAACTTCCACATCAAAAACATGTTGCTGCAGAAAGAAAAGGGCAAATTACACCTAAAACAAGTCTGTGGATTGTCATTGACAATTTACCCCGATATATATTTGTGACTATCTCGTATAGCTAGTTGTGGTGCACAATTGTGGGAAAAAAAACTGTACAACCTGTGGCTCACAGAACACTTCAGGCTCATTACACATGAAAGAGCAGCCTACGCCGATGTACCAGGGCATAAATTAACATATTTGTGCAGCACACAAGACCACACAACCATCATATTTCTCATTCGAGTTGAAAGTCATTTTTCAAGTCCTATACTACAAAATAATGTGACATCTCAGTGCTTGAAGGCATTAGTTGTTCTGCTGGCATCATGGTTTGCATTAACCTGACGTTAGACGTTTATATTCAACATTAAATTATTACAGACCGAAATGTCACATTTAACCTAATTTTTAATATAACTTAAAAGGCTATTGAAAGCGTAATCACTGTATTGTGTTTTTTAAGCAATATTTATTTCCATGCCTGCAGTATTTAATTATATATCATGATTGATGTTACAAGCCAAGCATATTAAACTAAGCAAATTGGTCTTTTTTGAATGCCAGCTGGACAGCAAACAGAAATATATTTAATTGCATGCGTACGTACTAATTTTGTCCCGTACGCACTCGTTCTCATATCACTTGTAAGTCGCTTTGGATAAAAGCGTCAGCTAAACTAAATGTGATATATGAAGCACGGTCGGCTTGTGACGTCACTTCAGTACATTCAGAAGCTTTTACTGCTTTGTCGAGAAGTCGAGAATTACAGCAAAAAACTGCAGCCAATCCTTTAAAGTTTGTGTTATCTTAATTCACACAAAGGCTGTATTTAAAACGATACTTCTAAACCAATAAGATATAGGTGAACATCGAATATAAGGTTATTAAAAAAGGTACAGAAGTGTTCGAATTGATAGTTTCTTCACTCCAGGCGTGGACAGGGTGACCTTCCAGGATTGGAACAATGTAAATATTTAGATCGGGTTGTAAACTCATTCGACTTGTACAAGCTACCATTTAATACAAGAGGCCATTAATGTTTTGCTCAACAGCCGGGGTTGTTTGGGACATTCTGGACATTGCTTAATCACCAATGTCCCCAAGTCAAAGCCTGTCTATAGATGCGGTTTAATCAAAACACTGGAGTCGGAGTATTTGTGAGCATGGTGTATAAATAAGGTCCTAACTTTTGCCTGGAAAATGATTTTGATGGAGTGGATGGGCTGGCTGTAGTGGGGGTGGGGAACATGAGGAATTTCCTGCCAAACGTGCCAGCATTTTAGCCATCGCTCTTTGTAAAGAGAGGAGAACAAGAACTGTTAAAGAGTTTATCCGATTCAGATTTACTAAATAGTTTTTCCATGATTTTTCATCCACATCTTAGTCGATCCAGAGGCCTCTAAGTATCACTACTTTCATGCAGAACATACATTTGTACAAACATTTGTCAAGTTTGTAATTAGTTGTTGACTAATAAGAGTGTATGGAGAGTGACCTTAATACACAACCTGCCTAGAAAGGGATAATCTGTTCCTTAATCCTACCCCCACTTCAATTGATGTTGCTTAAATGGTGGAAAATGTAGCCTATCTGTTGTATGCCATTAGACAGGATTACGTAGCAGGAGACCAAGAATCGACTCCTTGTGATGAATCTGAATCTGAAGTTCAAAAAAAAAAAACAAGCATATCTTATGTAATTTAAGAAAAAAGATATATAGGATATTTAAAAAGAAGTTTAAACTGTTTAACTACAATCAAGTTTACTTGCAGTGCTTGTGTTAGACAGAGCTCAGACCAGTACTCGGTGCAAAAGGACTTTGCATTTTAAAGAGTCGGTTCTTTATATCCGACCTGATTCAGAGAGTCGACTCTTTAGTATAGACTCTCAGTCCGTTTGGAGAGCGCACACGCAAACAAAACATTCGCAAGCAAATCTGCATAAATTAACAAGTGACAGGTAAAAGAGCATATTACCGACATATAATAGATTTTATTAATACAGTTAAAGGCGTTTTGACATTCGAAAAGTCCGTGCGCAAACGCGAGTCGAGACATCATTGTGCAGAAACGAGTACGAAGCTTTAAATCGACTCTCAATCCACAGTAAATAAAAGGGAGGAAAAAAAGCACTTATTTTATTTACCAGTTGGAATTGCACTGTGGCTGTTCGTGTCTGCAAAAAAAGTTTAAATTAAACTTGACGTAAATGAGAAAACAGTTAAATAGTTTTTTTTTATATTTATAATTTTGACTGGAATTTATATAAGACTACACTATCATACACCATAAAGCTATAGCACTTATTGAGATAATTATACGTAACTAATTCATAGCTATTGAGTTTAATATGCAGGAATAAGTGACTTTGTTTGTGCATGACAATGTAATGAGTGTGTACAAGTGGTTGTTATGAAACATGTACACTATGTATTATAATACAGGGCAAAACAGACCCACCTCTGTTTTTTTTTTTAGATGTTCCACATCCAGGGATTATAAAGAAAGCCCGAGTCTGATAGGCAGCAGGAGGGAAAAAAACAAACTTGGGTAGAATTAAAAGCTCGGCGCATGAAAAGCGTTGTTCACCACAAAACGTCTCGTACTGGCACTTTAAACATCCTTTTATACACAATCCACGCCGTAAAAACCAAAGTATCCGAACAGCAGCTCGCCGTCAGCCGCACGACTTCCCTCTTTTTTTGTTCTTACAATTGAGATGGATTCATTCTTTCAGTAGACATCTTAAACCACCTCCATCCACATTGTCAGCCCCAACAACGTATTCCTCCGCATGGAAAAGAAGGGCCTCAGCGCCAGAGGTGTCCTGTTTCAAAATGAATTTCGAAAATGTACGTGTCGCCTCTTTCTTTAAAAAAAACAAATATAAATACAACCCTTATTTACGAAGGTTGTTACGCGTGTCACACCGGCGATACTTGGCGCCTAGTGAAAAACACTTAACTTACGCTTTCGAACTATATTTCGGCGGATTACGACTATAGAATAATAAAGCGTCATACTACACTAGCAGCACGCGATCGAGAGATAAACCCGCACCCTAGCAGCCAATAAAATCCCAATGCAAACTGATTGACGATTAAAACAACCAATTGCGACTCGGATCTGAATTATGCCCCGCCTATATTTTGTGACGACCGCGCTAGTACTTGCTTAGTGGGGCTGTGTGAAGGGGCTTGGCTTGGGTCCCAAATGACTCCCTCCTTCCTACACCCTACTGACTTCGTACAGCATGTTTCGTGGTTTCCACGCACCGCTTGGCGATTTTAGTTAAATTCAGCATCCTGTCTTTTTAAAACTAGATTGAATATATAGTTGGATACTTTTAAAGGCGTTTATACGTCTTAAAGTGCACTGAAAAGTGCACTATGTGGGGAGCGAAGTGTGATTTCGGATACAGCTCGTTTTATTGATCTGGTCAACATAACCGCCTGCGCTAATTCCGTGAACGTTAAAGCAAAATCGTCAGGTGATGATTGTTATAAAATGTTAACAGTGAAATATACGATAGTTCTGGTCGTACTAAGCTTTAATAATGACATTTGCTATGTCGATATGTTACCTGTTAAACGTACCAGAATGAAGATGAGCCAGTTCGATATCAATCTTTTTTTTATTATGTAAAAACTCCACCCTCTGCTTACTTCAAATCAGAAGTCTTTTAAAGTATTTTTTTCTTAATTTACCTTTATGACATTGAAACTTTTGATTATCTATAAAGTGAAAATAAATAGGAGTTAAATAAAATTATTCATAATATCTAATTTCATTATCTTTTGCTTAATACTATACCAGGGAGTAGAGTTACCAGAAGGGGTTTTTCATGCCCATTCACAGGATAACGTTTTGGGCAATGGCCAGGATGCCAAGCCTTTTTTTTTCTTCTTTTTTTAGAAACTATTAGTTTATAGTTTAGTTACTATTTTTATTGTTGCAACGCTGTTACCATTACGGACCACTAAATGCGGCACATTATAAACCAAGGCTTTTCCTCGAAACTCTTGTCATCAGCCCTGACTTTCAG